>PVHY01005092.1:0-86468 GCA_004024945.1 Uropsilus gracilis
AGCTGGACAAAGAAGGGGACCGTCCCCACCAACAGCCACACGCATTGAGGACTTTACACCGAAGTGCGCACATCACCCTTGTCAGCACCTCCATCCTTCAGCAAATAAGAAATCCATAAGATGAGCCGACGCACCGTGGACACCAGGGCCGGGCCAGAACCCAGGGCCGGCTGACCAGGGCCCCTCTCCCCCTGGCCACCCGAGCCCCGCTGCTTGGAGCGCACTCCCGCCAGGAAATGGGGACCGGTGCCACCAGCCAGCTCCAAAGGCCCCTGCCGGCCTCCCTGACAGAGCAGCCCCACCTTTCAGCCTGAACGGCCTTTGGGCAGCTCTGCTGTGTCCGAGCTTTCGGAGCACGTGCTGGCTGTCCCACTGCACGCGGTCTGGGGGTGCAGGAGCACACCTCGAGATGGGCAAGCCCGTGCCACGGCCACCCCCAAAACATGCCCGCTGCCCCCTGGCCTGGATGGCCACACCCGCTCCACTTCAGCCAGCCCAGCCCCCGCCCTTCCAGGGAGCACCGCTGCCATCTATGGCTCCATCCCCACCTTCCTCCCTGCCTTTCTTTACTGGAGACACCCCGACTCGCTCCCACAGGCTGTCTCAAGCGGGACCCAGCAGCCCCTTCAGCCTCCCTGCGCCAGCCCGCTTGGCACCCACCCCAAGGGGCCAGGACCGGTCTGCTCACATGCCTGGCTCCCCCAGCCAGCGCAGGGACTCGTCGTCACTCATGCAGCCTCACGGGCCCGGCCCCAGACGCGGGTAACCGCCAGCAACATGTGCTCGGGGGAGAGCAGGGCGAACCTGGCGCTCCCTCTGCCAGGCCACAGGGGGCCAGGGCCCCGACATGCCAGAGGCTAAAACAGCAGCGGATTCGAATGTAATGAATAGGAGGGCACCGCCTTGGCCTGTGATGATGCCAGCAGAGACTCAGCAGCCGCAGCCACGCAGGAGAAACCACCCACAAGCCACACCTCTTGCTGCACTTCGGAAATGTCACCCCAGGTGCAGCTGGGTCCAAGGCTGGGGTGTGGGGAGGCCCCCATAAAGGGGGAGGGGAGAGCTGGAGAAGGACGCCATCAGCACCTCCCCTGGCCATGGACCATTGCACAGGTTGTAGCCTGCACAAGGGCACCTCCCGGAGAAACCTGGGCGCTGAAATCTGGGTGCGGCTCTGCCCCTCCGAGTCCTGCCCCTGAGTGGGTACCAGGATGCCCCTGCCAGAGGCGCTGCCTTTGTGTCTCTGGCGCCAAGGCCAAGGTGTCGTGCACACTGCCGGCTGCCCTCCCTTAACCAATTCAAGATCAAACAAAACACTCCCTGGACCCAGCTCTGGAAATACAAAGCAAGAGCCCACTGGTACCGGCCAGATGGGTGCCTGGCACCTGCCTCTGCGGAAATAGCCTGATCTCTTGGCTGAGAGTCGCTTCTCTCAGCCTCAAAGCCCACAAGGGGCCACGGGTCCCAGGCTGCTATGAGCCGCTGCCTCAGCTTCCCTTGTCCCCAACCCACTGGCCAGTGGGGGAAGGGACCATCTGCCCCCTGGCAGGAGCAAGGAACTGATGACAGGCATGACAGGTAGCCAGCTGCGGGGGGAAAGGGGGGAACCCCCGGCCCAGGCCCCCCATGGCCTCACTGCTCGCCTCGGGGAGCAGGCATCCTGCCTTTGACAGCAATTGCGCTGGAAAGACTCAAATGTTGCCACAGAAAAAAGCCACAATGTTTACCCATGTGCCTGCAGGTCCTGTCAGTGTGCTGGCCTTTTGTAAACACAGGCACCATCTGGGCACCGAATTCCTGTGTCCAGAATGGGAGCTTCCCACTGCCGACAGGTTTTCCTGCCACACACAGTACATGGGGGTTCCTGGAAGGCAGCAGGGAGGCTGAAAGCCTACCTGGAAAGAAGAGCAAACCCGAGCCAGGCACGGTGGTGTGTGCCTGTAAACAACAGCTTATTGGGTCAAGGCTGGGTCTGGGGATCGCGGTTCAAGTCCCGCCCTGGGCAACACACTGAGATCTAGTTCCAAAAAATAGCTGGGCGTGATGGCGCACGCCTGTAAGCCTAGCTACCGGGGAAGCCGAGGCTGGGGATGGCTTGAGTCCGTGGTGCCCTGGGAAACATGGGCCTGAGATTCCACAGGCAAAAATGGTGAGACCTAGTCTCCAAAAAAAAAAAAAAAGAAGAAAAGAAGAGCAAACCCACCTCCCTGACAGAGTGGAAGGAGACGGGGGCAAGGGCTGAGAACACAGGAGGGCCTCCTCAGGACACTCCCACCCCGGGCACACTCTGTCTCTGAGCTGTGACCTTCCAGTCTGCAGAGCGGGGGTCCTGGGACTCTGAGAAGTTTCCAGAAGAGGGGACTTGCAAAGCTGAGAAGAGGGCATAAAGAGGTAGTACAGGTACCAGCAGGTAGTGCAGGGACCTGGGGACGGAAGGAGCTTACGTCACCTCTCCTGAGGCCTGAGGGGCAGAGGATGGAGCCGCCACAGAAAGGGTGGCCCTGTGCAGTGAGGGCTCTTTGGCAAAGGCGTATGGCAAGGTGCAGGGGAGGGCACCCCACCTCTCTCTCCTCCGGCCTCCACCTCCAGCCAGCTCCTCCCAGGAGCCAAATCCAACCCGAAGGGCCAGCCTCCAGGGACACAGAGCAGGAGGCCTGGACCCCAGGGTGGACACGGGCAACCAGCTCACATTCCCTCATCTCTCTTCTCGCTCCCACATCTCCCAGCCTGCTCCCCACCAACACTCATCCCCCCCCCAACTTCCCCTGGTCCAACTCGAGCACACACCCCTACCCCAATTCTCAAAATCTTCAGCAGCCAGGATGACCCAGAAACACGGAACGGGGGAGACTATTCTGTTGTCTCCAGCCCTCGGTATCAGGCCTAACAAGTCACGTCAAGTTTTAAGAGTGGCCCCTGCGAGGTACCAGTGTGCCGGCTTGGGGGGGGGGGTGGTGTGGGGCGGAGGGGGAGGAAAGCCCCTTCCATTTCACTCTCACGCCAGCTAACCTTCAGGAGGAGGAAGAACATGAATTACACAAACCCCATCGTAGAATGGGTGAGGGACCAGGTAAAAAATCCAGCCCGCAAGTCTGAGCTGGACACAGGAGATGGACAATGGAGAGAACCAGTGCATGCGAGACAGGGGAAACAACTACGGAAACATGACATCACGAATGCACACGATGCGCTCACCGGGTCTGGAAGAGCCCAGAACTCATTTCTGAGATGGCCTCTAGGAGAGCAAGGCGCCCCTCCCCTCACCACGGGAGAGGAAAGGAAGGCCACAGATGGGGGGCATCGGCCCCAGAGCAAAGCTGTGAACTGAGGCAGAGGAGATGATCTACAATGGCCATTCACAGCTGCCTGTCTCCACAGAGAAACTTCCTCACTGACACTGGCTGGGGGTGAGGCCCCCTAGACCTGATGCCAGAACCATAAGGCAAAGCAGCAAAAAAAAAAAAAAAAAAAAAAAGATGTGGTATATCTACACAGTGGAGTATTACTCATCAATTAAAAGTGACAAATTTGATGAATTTATGGAAACCTGGATGCACCTAGAAGAAATCATATAGCAGAAACGAGCCAGATAGAAAGGGACAGAAACCAAATGGTTTCACTAATATATGGTCAACCAAATGAAACTGCACAAGGGGAGAGTGGGGACCAGCTGGAGCGGGTAGGAAGGGGAGGTGGCGGGTGACCCTCAGGGACTGAAATGATGTGAAATATATATAAATAAATTTTTTTTTAAAGCAGCAAAACAACATAGAGAAGGGGTTGGAGAAGACAGCCTGCAACGAGAAAACACGGACAGACCACAAATAAACATGGACTGGCTGCCCAACACTAGGCTAACACTGAAAACCTGCCAGCATGGTCCACCTGGGCCCAAGAACACAGTCCCTCCCCCAGTGAAAGGCAAGAGATGAGTGGCCTTAACACAGACTAGCAAATAACAAAGAGAGGGGCGCCAGAGGGAGGGGGAAGTATGGAGGTATCCCAACAACCATTTGCCCAGGTTGTGAAGAGGTGGTGGGTGACCCCCAGGGATCACAACGATGTGAAATATATATATATATATATAATTTAAAATAAAAAATAAATTTTTTTTTAAAAAGAGTGTGAGTACCGATCACAGCAGTGTTTTCAGCAGCGGTTCAACTCCACCCCAAGCCACCCTCACAGCAAAGCCCCAGAGGAGGCATGACAGCAACTGCCCTTTAGAAGAAGGAGGCTTTAGGCTGGGAAAAGCTTTCCCAGGGCCACTCAGCCTGCAAGGAGGAAAAGCGGGAGGCAAACTCTGGCCCAGGTCTCAGCCACGCAGAGGCCACGGCTGCGTCACGGACACAGGCTCACTGGAGCCACGTGCCTTGCCCAGGGAAGGATCCTGATATCTCCACCCCCCCATGTCTCATCTGCTCCCCTTTCTGAGGTGCCAGCGGGAGAGCCAGCAGCCCTGGGGTTCACATGACAGGGCCCCCAGATTCCCACCTTCTGAGCTCACAGGGCCCTAGGCTGGTGGCTCTTGCTCATCTCTCTAGCCATGGCCAGTGCTTAAGAAATGGAAAGGTTAAAGAGAGAGCAGAATGCATGGGAAAGAATTAAAAGTTTAAAAAAAAATGATGAAACTGATTAAAGCTTTAAGTCTTTGATTCCAACTGTTTCAAAGGGCATTTTTAAAAAGGAAAGAAGGTCAAGTTGCACCTTTTTAGGGAGAGCAGGAGGGAGATTTCTCACAGCAAACCAAGACAGCCATGGATCAGATTTACCAGCACTAGCGACATCCAACCCTTTATGGGCAAAAGAGTGGGATGGAGAGTCAGGGGAGTTTAGGGGTTAAAGGTTTGAGGCTAGAAGAGATGAAGGAAGGAGGCAAAGCCCATGCTCCAGAGGCTTAAGGAGAGCAGATCAGGCTGGGGGTTCCTGCACCCCCCATCCCTCCACAGGAACAGAAAGGGGAGTGGGCTGGAGAGGTGCCCCTTTGATGAACGCAGCAGCAGCCATACCGACAAGAGCGCTCCCTAGCTCCCTATTTCAGATGAGACTCTTCACCAAAGCTTATCTCAAGAAACCTCTTGGCCCGCCTCCCCCGCCCATCTCCTCTTAGCACCTTCTGCTCCCCCCAGATGTTCTGAGCCGCAGGATTGGCAAGGCGGAGACTCGCTGTGGACTCAGCCAGGGAGAATGCTTTATTTTCTCCATGCTGAGGAAAAGCGTTATCTATGTTTTTATTTTCAAAGCTTTTCCAATGCATTTCATCTCGTGCGCCTTGTTTTTGTGCTGTGGTGTCGGCGTGGCCTTTTAATGTTGTTGCGGTTGCACTGCAGCGATGGAATTCTAAACATTTCTTCCATGGCATGTTGCATAAATGTCTGTGAGGGGCAGGGTCCAGGAGGCCCTCCTGACTCACACTCATGGAACTTCATGCTCAAAAATCCTGCTCCTGAAAGCCACCCCACCTGCCCCACCAGTGAGAGACCCCCCACCAACCACACCCACATCCCTACCACCCCTTCCCCCCACCTCCCCACCTCCCACACCCCAACCCCTCACCACCCCTACCCCTCCATCTCCACCCCACCACCCACCACCCATCACCACCACCACCACCACCGCCCTGTCCCCAGACACCCTCCTCTGGCTGTTACAGGTGTAACCAAGTTATTAACATATTAATCATGCGTTTCTCTCAGTACTGAGAACTGTGCAAGGTGGGTGGGGGGGCTGCAGTCTTCATTTTTGTACCCCCAGGTCCACGGTGCTATTTGGAGGATGACCATTCATTTTGACAAAACTTGGGTTCAATGGGTGCTTTCTATGCAGTAGGTGCTGCGCAAGGTAACTCCTTGGACGTCACCTCACTGGATCCTGAACGTTTTCCCCATGTAACAGATGAGGACACAGGGGTTGATTTGGGATCCTGCTCATGAACGCAGACGTCACACAGGATGGAAACCCACCCGCGATGACCCCGAGGCCTGGACTACCCTGCACATGCGGAGAGAAACCAGAAACATCAAGTGCGTCTGAAAGAGACGGCTCCAGTTTCCTATGAAAACAAAGCAAAACCTCCATTTGCAGGGACTCCCAGCATCTCCAGACTTCTCGCTCTGGCACAGCCCGAGTGTTTAGAGACAGCTCACACAGCCCGTCCTGGCCCCGAGGCTCTTTCCCCAAGATGAGCACTTCTGGGGTCCAGCTCTGTAACCACAAGGTCACAAAAGTGTCACCCTCGGGTGACAGAATCTACGTGTCAGAATCTCTCCCATGGACACTGAGTGCCGGTCCCGGGGCACACAGCCCAGGCAGACCCTGCAGGGCCCCCAGTTCTCCAGGACTGCAGCCACAACTCCAGGGAGACCAGCTGGCTCCCGGGAAGTCCCGGGATTGCCCCCCAAAAGGGACAAGGCACACCTGCTGCCCTCCAGGAAGGCTGTCCAGCCACCCTGTGCTGGGCAGCAGCCTCTTCTCACTTTGTGGTTGGACTTTGGACTTTGGTTCATCCTCTCCTGGAGCATCATCAGCTGCTCCGGCCCCTGCAGGACTCCTTTGTAGTATGGTCCTGCTCCCCCAATTCCCACAGAGCCCCACTTTCTCAGCAGGCCATCCTTCATGTCATCCAAGCCATCACGAAACATGAATCCTGGTGACCAGGCCAGGACCACCTGCCTGCCAACCCACCCCCACTCACCCACCACCCTGGGCTCACTGCCTGCTGCACCCTTGAGTATGCTGCCAGCCTTGCCAGCCTTGCTCACCCCATCAGTCCATCTAAAAACCAAATCCAAACTGAAATGATCATTCAATCCAGCAATCCAACTTCTGGGAATCTACCCAAAAAACTCTAATCCAACTGGATGTTTACTGCAGTGTTATTTACAATAGCCAGGATACGGAAGTAACCCAAATGCCCCAAAATAGACAAATGGGTCAGAAAGCTGTGGTCTATGTCTACAATGGAATATTATACATCAATCAAAAAGACAAACATACAGCATTTGCGGCAATATGGATGGAGCTAGAAGGAATCACGCTAGCCGAAATAAGCCAGAAAGTAAAAGAGAAATACTGGATTGTCTCACTTATAGGTGAGACAAAGGGATAACAAGAAAACTTTAAAACTAACTTTCAGCAGAACTAAAAGCATAGAGCATAAGAAGGAGAGGGGGAAATCGGTGGTGGGAGGGGCACAAGAGATTAAGATGAGGGGTCATGGGTGTTAAGGTGGTGGGAGAACCCCAGGGCAGATAACAGTGTAAAATAAAATAAATATTAATGACAAAAATAAAAATAAAAGCCAAACCCAGAAAGGAAGCAAGGTCAGCTTGCCAGGCTTGATGCCTGTGAGCACTCAGCCAGGACCTGTGGCCCGTCTTCCAGAACTCTCTCTAAACAGGCTCCTCGCGGCTGTTCATGCCATCCTGATGCTCTTTCTCCTTTACGGAAAAGCTCCCTTCCCCAGGCTCCCGGCACTGGGGTGCGCAGCTCCCCTGCTTGTCCCTTCCCAGACAGCACAGCCCACGGAGACACCAGCTCCACCTCCCTGTCCTGCCACATCTTTTGGTCAAGGCTCCAATTAAGAAACAGAAGTGAGGCCTCACAGCTGGGAGACCCACGCACCTCGAGGGCCTCCTGATGCCCCCCATGGAGCTGGTTCTCCTGTGGAACGTGGAGGCAGGTAGAGAGATGGAGCTTCAGATAAGAGGAACATCTCCTATCGCTCTCTCTGGCACACTAGAGGGTGAGCAACAGCACGTCTCTCACCTGTCACCCAGCTTCCTGACCTCTCTGGAATGTCCCAAGAGACATATGGCCTATTAGTGATGGTTGTTGCCCCCACAGGTAAACTCTCCTGTTATCATGCATTCCCACATCCTGCCTGCTGCATGTCACATGCGCTTTGCTCCTTCCTCATGACATCACTGGAACATTTCCTTGCTGGGGTATATAAGGGGCTTCACAACGTCATTAAAGTTGGACCTGGACATGTTTCCCAGGATCCCCGTTCTGCGGGCTGGCCTCACAGATCGCTATCCATCTCTTCCGTCTCATTTCTTCTTCATTTCACACGCGACTCCTAACATCCTTCCCCTGGTGGGCTCCATTCCCCAGCCAGGTTCTTTCCATGCCTGGCAGCCACTGCTTGGCTCCACTGTGTCGCATCTGACACGTCCCAACCTTTGGTGCTAAAGGTCACCTCATCTCTCCTCATCTCTAGGGGAGTCTTCAAATTTTATCTTAATTTCCTCACTCCTCGCAGCTGTCTTTCCCCCTTTGCTGAGTCAGCATGTTTGAAACAAGACGTTTTGTTTTTGCTTTGTTTCTGCTTCTAACTTTATGTTTTGGATTGGATGCACATACTTCCGTATGTAGGTTTTACATGATCGCCTACCCCCAGGTTCGCCCACCACCTGCCACCCGTGAACCACCATCATCTTAACCTCTTGCACCCTCCCCCTCCCCCTGATTTTATCTGCGGACAGTTTGTTAGTTTTAAGCTTCCCTTGTCCGTTTGTTTGTTTGTTTGTTTGTTTGCCCTCTATCCCACATAGAGGTGAGATCATCCCGTATTTCTCTTTTTCTTTCTGGCTTACTTCCACCAGCATGAGCCCTTCTGGGTCCATCCCTGTTATCATGAATGCGTCAAATCTGAAACAAGACATCCTGAAGTGTCATTCTGAAGTGACTTCCTTGCAGACTGAAACAGAGCGCCAGGGGCCGCCACAGCGCAGGCCCCCAGCCCCCCATCCTCCCCACCCCCAGGCTGGAGCTGCCTCTCCCCCAACATGCTCGTGTGTTTTCCAGCCCGAAACAGACGGTGCGGGAGAGAATGAGATGTGAGGTATGGTTTTAAAGCACCACTTGGGGTGTAGTAAATAATCTGGTCCCCTATTCCCATCACATCCCTAATGACCTTCTGGAAGGTTCTGAGCCCGGAGCTGCAGTGGCCCCCTCCCACCCCAGAGCACAGACCCTCTATGCAGGCGTTCGTGGCTCCTCCAGGCACAGTTTCAGCTGGTGGGAGGGCCATCCATTTTCAGGCTCTGACAGATGTACGAGGCGAGAAGGAAACCAAATCTGGTTTTTCACTGGAAAACAATGAGCTCATGCTTTCTCTCCAGGGACCAGGAAGTGGAGACAGATCTGGAGATGGAAGGCAGCGGGAGGGAATGAAGGATGGGTGGGGAAAGAGGGAGGGGCCTTAATGGCACTTTTTTGCTGTCACCTGTGATAAGCATGTGGGCTCCGGGCCGGAGGGAGGCATGCATCTCCCTCAGATGAAGGTTCCAGCAGGAGGCATTTGCCCAAAAGGGCAGACCAGAGCGAAGATGAACAGCGATAGAGATTCTTCATCCCCGCTCTGCAGAGCAAAGGCAAAGGGCAGCCAGCAGCCCCCAGAACCACCGTCCAGGGCACAGACTGTCCAGACTGCCTGTCCCGGCCACTGGGACGCGAGTCAGGGGGTGGCAGACACTGCGGCCAGGTGAGTCACAGCGAGTCTGCTGCCCCCAGGTGCGCCTCTCAGTAAGGCCACGGTCAGTCGTCAGCAACAGGTGCACCAGATGAGAGTGAGAAGGTGCCAGCTGCCCGAATACGCACAGCCGCCCAGATGTGGACACGGGCAATGCTTGGTGTGGGCAGGGGACAGCTTAGGCTACTGTTGTTCACTTCTCCTTTGGAAGAGCAGCTACAGAGACCTGATTCTCTCTCTTCCCTGCTAATTCAGAGAGACGATTGGGGCGAGGGGGAGGATGGTGAGGACACAGGTGAGAAATCAAACGCAGATGGTCACTTAGTTCTGCTCCTGAACTGCTGGCGAGCCCAGTTAAAACCCAAATGGAAACGGAGGATCACAGAAACAGGGTGCCCGGAGGGATTCGTCGTGTGCTTCTTTATTCCTCCATTCACAGAATGAATTCATTTCTCGCTGCAGTTAGAAGACTTGGCTGGATCAGAGATTGCGAAGTGCTAACTCAGCCTGACTCGCTGGTTAGGAAATCCTGGCTGCACCAGTCTGGGGCTTGGAGCTCGGGTGTGGCCCCTGGGGTCCAGTCCTGCCCGGAGACCTCCTAGGTGTGTGATCCCAGCCAAGCTCACGAAGCCCTCTGCGCCCCCATGTCCACTGCAGATGGCAGCCAGCCCCCAGGGGGTGCTGCAAGAAGCTAGTCATTAACATGGGCAAGCACAGCAGACCGCCATTATGTCTTCGAGTCACACCACGTCACCATGGAAGGCACCAATGTACTGCATGTTGGGCACCAGGTAAGTCCTCAGAGACACTCAGCACTTGGCGAGCACATATCTGGCATGGCCCAGCAAGAGAGATAGATGGCTGTGGTGGTGACAGCTTCCTCCTGCGCCATGTACTTTCACAGCCACGGCTCCGCCTGCTCCCCCACGCCAGCTTGGGGCTCATTCCCTGGACTCCATCCTTGACCACATCTGCTTCTTCCTCAAGACCTGAGCTCACAGCCCCCCCCATCCCAGCCCCTCTAACACAGGTTCCACCACAGAGGCCCTGGAGCACACCCCCACCACTGCCTCAAGCCCCTCGCAGAGACGCGTGCAGAAGCAACGCTGCAGCTGCTCAACTTGACCACCCACATCCGGGAACACAGCGATTTCAGACAAATGCCTGACCTCTGACCCTCCTAGCTGAATGCATGGCCTCAATCCCCAAGCCCTAGCCCTAACCAGATGAATCCCCGGGGCCAAGCTGAGGTGGCGTTACCCATGTTTGAATTTTCTGGAGCTGCTGCTCCCTACACCACTCCCCAACCAAAGCAGGAAAGTCCAGCAACTGCAGGGAACATCCGGGCTTGATCTGCTGTGTGAAAGGAGGCGATGCGGTGGGGCCTGCATGGATGCCAGCCCCTGGCAACATCAAGGAGAAATGGCTACACCCTGTATCCCCCAATGAGCCCCTCGGGCAAACTCCTGCCTGAGGGGGAGAAATGGCTAAGGACTTTGAAGGAGGCCTTCCTTGTGAGAAACAGTAAGAACCTAAAAGTCTACCAACGGGTAAGAGGAAGCGAAACGCGATTACTTCCCCGTGACAAAGCAGCACATTGTCACTTAAAGGAGTGAAGGGAACAGAGAAGCCTCTGATCATGCTGAGTGAAAACAGAGTGACAGATTTACATGCACAGTATCGTTCCATGTTTTCTGTATTTTATATTTCTTCCTCCCATAGAACTTAGTCCCTTGAGACCCAGTGAGGAAGAAGGCGGCTCCTGGGCCGGGCGCAGTGGCGTGTGCCTTTAATCCCAGCCTAGTAAGGGAGGCTGAGACTAGGAATCGCTTGAGTCCACAGGTTCGAGACCCGCCTGGGGCAACATAGCGAGACCTAGTTCCCCCCCCCCCCCAAAATAGCTGGATGTGGTGGTGTGCACCTGTAATTCCAGTTACCTGGGAGGCTGAGGATGGGGATCGCTTGAGTCCATGGTACCCTGGGCAACGTGAGTCTTGGTTTCCCTGGGCAACACAGCGAGACCTAGCCTCAGAAAAAAAAGAAGGTGGCTCCTTCTGGAGAAGAAAGCCTTTCATAAAGCAAAGCCACGGGGTCCAAGGGTTACTGGTGAGAGATGCTTTGGGGGCTCTGGCTCCCCTCCCTCAGGCCTCCTCCTGGGAGTGTCTCCCTGACCACCTGTGCACTGTCTCACCTCCACCGTTTGCCCACAGGTGCTGGCCCCACAGAGATGGGGCAGGTGAGACCAACGGGAGAGACCAACAGGACAGGCCCCAGGAAAGCCAGCGGACAGGGTGAGTGCTTGTAGGATCGGGGAGGGGAATGTTGGTGTGAGAGAGAGGTCTTGGGCACTGAGGAGCTGGGGGAAGGCTGATGGAGATGGGGGGACGCTTCCTTCTGCTTGCTGGGGTGCAGGTGCTGGGCAGCGGTAGGCTAGAGCCAGTTGTGGGAGGAAGCTGCAGCTGATGTCACAGGAAAGGGGACTCCAGGCCAGAGATGGGTGGGGTCCCACGGGGGGGGGGGGCTGTTGAGCTGGTGGCAAAGGGGAAGGGAAGAACCTGGGCAGGGGGCTGCGATGACTGTCAAGGCACCAGAGTCTGGCTGGAGGCATGGACAGCTGGATGGAGGGACCCACACATAGTTGTCCTGGTCTACTCTGGCTTCAAGCCTGGGATTTGACCTGCTGCTTACACAGGCAGGCAGTGCCATTCCCCCTGCACGCTGGGCCGGCACTGCTGCTGCAGCTGAATCGAGGGGCTGCTCTGACTTTCAGAGCAGAGGAGGCAAAGCAATGGCAGGTGGGTGCCCCCGGAACCCTGCCATTCAAGCTGAGTGACAAGAAGGGGACAAAGCATCCTAGTGGGGAGGTCTGCCCCCTTGAACGTTGCCCAGCTCCTCCCCACAGGCATTACTTTTACTTCCAGACTCTACAGGCTTTGCATCCAGGGCTTCCCTGAGACCAACAGCCAGGACACAGTGGCAGAGCAAGATGAGATGCACAGCTGCGCCTTGCTGAGCTCGCAAGCCCAGGGGTGTCACTGCACTCATCACAGTGGAGCTGGCACAGCACCAGCCTGGCAAAGAGGCCTTCTGAGGGGCGCCCAGGACCCAGAAAGCAGAGTCGAGAGTAGGCGTGTTCCCCAGGGCAGCTGGAGGCAGGGACCCAGGATAAATCTGCATTATGGGGGGCAAGATGGAGCACAGAATGGGACCAAGCATTGAAGAAGTGTCCAGGCAGCGCCATCAAGAAACTTCCATTTACTTCTATTCCCCCGGCTTACAGAAGACAGAATATATTTGGGTTTTTATTTGAATAAATATACATCCCAAGTAAAATCCCTTCTCCCCAAGAACTCTCGCTCCATAGTGCAGTGTGGAGATGTTCTAAATAGCATGGAACCCTAAGGAGCCGGAGATCGAGGGCAGGTCGGAAGCCATCAGAGCAAACACAATCTGAACTAGTGAAGCCAATGCTGGAATAAACACTTGAAAAGATCAGATTCAGCAGCCCGGGGTGAACTCCCTGGACACCTGGCTGGGTGCTTTCTGCTGGGCCCTCACTCCCATCCTCGCTTCACCAGGAAGCATCCCTAGGGCTCCCCATCTGCACCCTGCAAGCTGCTCTAGCCTCTCTAGCCTCTGGTCTCTGTTCCTCCCAGCCACCACACCCCTTCTCCACCAGCTACTGACCACTTCCTTTCCTCTGCTCATCCTTCTATCTGTCCAGGCCTTGGTATCTGAGTTCTCCCTGCTGCCTAGCTGATGAGCGGTGTGATAGGTTAGAAGAACTGAACCAGAATTCAGAAACTCTGGGGTCAACCCAAAATATAAGTGAATTTACTACGTGGTAGGTATTGGTCTGCTCAGGTTGCTATAACAAAAAGCCCTCTGGGCGCCTTAAACAACACACATTAGTTTCACGGTAGTACAAGGCCAGAGTCCTAGATCAAGGCATCTTCCTGGCTGCTTTTTCACTGTGTTCTCACAGGGTGCTTCCTCTGGAGTTCATGAAGAGGGAGTGTTTGGTATCTCTTCCTCATCGCATAATAATACCAGTTCTGACCAGTAGCAGGCCCATTCTCAGGATGGCACTTAACCTCCTCACCTCCTAAGGCTCTGTCTCCAAATACAGTCACATTGGAGCTTGGGTTTCAACATCTATTTGCATTTGGGGTGATACAGTTTCGTCAAACGGTAATAGCAGCCTCATGAACCCCTAGGGGAAAGATCGCTTACTCAATAAATGCTATTCAGAAAACTGGTGCCTTACGGGACAAAGACACCCGAAGGCATACTTTGCACCTTAAACCAGGCGAAGTTCCAGAGACAAAGTGTTTGGGAAAAAATTAAGTCGTAAAAGCAGAAGAAGTGATGAGAGGGAGAAAGCCTTATAACTATGATGCAACATCCATAAAGTTCTGATAAATTTGATCACATAAAGATACAAAACATCTACATAGCAAAACCTACCATAGCAGAATCCAAAGATAACCTGAGGGAAATATTTGCAACTCACATCGCAGACAAAAGACTAATTTCCCTCAGCTATACAGTGCACCTAAAAGCAGAGAAGAAAAAGCCCAACAATCCCATTTGAAAATGAGAAAGGATATGAATAGACAGTTCATGGAAATATAAACGCATCTTAAACTTATGAAAAGACACTCAAGAGCACTCCAAATCAGAGAATTACAAATTAAATCTACATCGAGATGCCATATTCAACTGCCACTATGGCGAAGGCCCAGGGGAAGACAATGTGATGGGGAAACAGACAGCCTCACAGGCTGCTGTTGGAGTGTAAATGATGTAAATTTGTACAACCTCTTTGGAGGGTGATTCATCAATATCTCTAAAAATTATCCAGGCTCAAGTTGACCCAGAAATTCCACTTTTAGTCATTTATCTGAGAGATGCGGTCTCACAGGTGTGAAATGACATATGTACAAGGTTATTCATGACCACTCTGCTTACAAGAGCAACCCAAATTTCCATCCATAAGAGGCTGGTGGAATAAATTATGGTTGAGCCACACAATGCAAGGCCATACAGTGTTGCTGAAAAGACAAAGCTCTTTGTAAACTGACATGGAAGACCTTAGGAGGTAAATTAAGTGAAAATAATCACGGTGCAGAACAGCATGTAAAATCCATTCATTTCTGTAAGAAAAGGAAGGAGGGGACAGAGAAACTACTGTAGCTCTACAGACAGTCACTTCTCAACACACATGCAGGAGACTGGTAATACTGGTGGTCTGTGGAAGAAGAACTGGGAGTCTGGGCCAATGAGAGGCATGGAAATGTTACTCCTATTCTTTCAAACTTTCAAAATGGGGGAGTGGGGTTGTTTCTTTTTTTAAATTATTACTTTCTTCCCCCTCCACCAAACCACTCATGTTCATACCCCATCTACCTCCCTCCCTCACCCTTTGCACCCTTTCTGCTATTCCCTCTGGCAACCATTATCTCCTTTTTGCCAAGTTCAAATTTTTATTTCTTCTATCAGTTGCACATAATCATTCCACAGATAAGCCAAACCAGTCAAAGCCTGCCTTACTTTTTCACTGACCTCACTCAGCATAATCACCTCAAGATCCTTCCATACTGTTCCAAATGCCACCGTTTTCATCTTTCTTCACAGCTGCATAATATTCCATTGAATATACGTCCATGATTTTTCTACCCACTCATCTGTTAAAGGGTATTTGAGTTGATTCCATGATTTGGCAATTGTAAATGGTGCTTCTCTGCATACACAGATGTAGATCTTTTTGGCATTTGTTTTTCCTACACGCAACATGAGATTTCCCAAAACCAGGGCCTTTTTCTCTGAAATGTCTAGGTGATAAACCCACAAGCCCTTGCTCTCTGAGAGGGTTGGAGACTGGCATCGTATCCTCATAAAGCAAAGGGATTCCTGGCAAATTACCATTCATTCATCCATTCATCAAGTACCGTCAATGAATCAGGATGCAGAACCCAAGGACAAGGTCAAAGTGGTGTTTTTTGTTTTCTCTCTCTCTCTTTGGATCTATTGGGTGAGTCAGAGAAAAGAAATGTGCTCTCTCTACCAATGGGAAGCTTTGCAAAACAAGTGATACAGCTGATCACGTCTCTCCGTACAGGGACGGGGACTGTTCTCAGGAATATATTTCCCATCACTTTGGAAAATGGACAGTAGTGTGACAAAGTATGGTCTTCTGTTCTATGCCACAGACTGCTCTCGTTTGCTTTTAATCCCAAACACAACTTCATGAGTCTCATTGACACAACTTTTAAAATTTTACCCACATCAACACATGCGGGAAGAAGAGTCAGTGAGGATGCTGGGAAAACCAGAAGGTAAAGTTAAGGTCATCCAAATGAAACCCAGCTCTGCCCAGGGTGACCTGGAGGCAGCCCCTTCCTCTCCCTGAACCTCAGACCCTGCACCCTGCCCTTCCAACATCCAGCACTGAGAGCCTCCTCCCCCCACGAAGGGTCACCCCCCCAGCCCAAAATTTCTTTGCATTGCTCAGATAAGTTACAGAACCCAGAGCTGACCCTTCTCAGAGAGACTCTAAACTTTAGAAGGGGTGACAAGGCAGTTGGTGACCGGAAGCCACCAGGGGCAGGGGCAGGCTGGTGGGGCAGCAGAGACCAGGTCCACACTGATCAGCCCAGCTCCCCCTCTCCCCCGCCCCGTGCCTACCCCTCTGCCTTTCCTCCCAGACTAGCTGTGACTTACTCACTGGCACCTCCATGCCCCTCCCCAGGCAGGTGGCTGAACTCCCGGCCCTGCCAGAACCTCTGCACCAGGCCCTGGCAGCCAGGCCCCCATGCTCTGCCCCAGAGGTAGACAGACAGCGCCTACTGCTCTGTCTGCCATCCGAGATGCCCTTCCCCACCCCCAGCTGGCTGGTCCACAATTCCTGGCTCCAGCATGCCCTGAAAGGGCTTTCTGCACCCCTGGGGGCCCCCACAGCCCTGCCTGGGTTTTCTGCCTTCACTCAGCACTTCCTGCGGCCAACCTGCCAGAGCTCTGCTCCAAGAAGCAGCTCTTTAAGCCTCGCCCTCGGCTGCACTTGAGCCCGCCGTGGTGAGGGATTCCCAGCGGCCACGTGACGTGCCTTCCAGGTGATGTCAGACAGCTCAGGAAACCTCCTGTGATGGCCTCGGTGAGGGGCCAGGACCATCCAGATGAACCACCACTCGGCCGTGGACCCTGAGGGCAGTGCTGGCACCACCGTCCCCTCATGCAGGGATGCAGTGACCTCCAAGGAGGGTCTTGGGGTTCCGGGACCCGCCACAGACAGGACCATCTCGGCAGCAGGACTCAGGGCCGCCCTCCGGCTCAGTACTACCAACAAGCCACCCCAGCTCCTGGCAGGGCTGCCCGGGTTTGGACCAGCACGTGACCTTGCTTCTCTCTGGGCTCATCTGCAGTCCACGGCGCATCCCCTGCTTCCACGGCAGCCGTGGGGTCTGTGTGTCCTCTCAGGCGAGCACCTCAAGGTCACCAGCAGCAGCACAGAGCAATCAGCGCGCAAACGACTGTCTTAATGGAGGTTGTTTGCAGCTTATCCTAACTAGAACGTAAGCTTATTTCCTTTTATCTCCTCGTAACACCTAGGGAAGCGCGGCGCTCTGCATACAGATGCACGGGCAGGGGAAGCAAGGGTGCGGGCGGGAAGCCTGAAGGCCTAACTCTCCTTGTCTCACTTGTTGTGAAGCTCTCAACTACTCCCTGACTCGGTTTCCTCCAGTGGCAAAGGAAAGCAGGGACACCCACACGCAGCAGTGGGCGGGGGGGGGGCCTCAACTGAGGCCAGTCACTGAAGCTTTGGCCTCGTCACACAGGAGCTGTGGGGACTCACGTTCTGAGTCACTTTCTCGGCCTCGTCTCGCAGGCTCTACCTAGGAGATGTGGACTCGCCTGCCCACCTGGACCTGGGCTGCTCCCGCAAGGCAGGTGGTCGAAGCACCCACCAGGATGCTGGGGCAAGAGCACTGGTGTGAGGACAGCCCGCCTTGCTGGCCTTCAGGGGGCTCCTCACTGCCCAGGGGTGTCAGGAGGGCCACTCCCAGAATCCATGGGCCGGTAGTGGATGGCGGCTGGCCAGGTGGGGTAAGAAGCTGGAACTTGGAACCTACTCGGGGTTACAAACTGAAGTTACCACGGTTTTTGAAAGCTGTGGCACCTTCCGTGGTTAGGAAAAGTCAAATGGTACAAAAATATGAATTACACCAAAATGAATTTTAAAATTCAATAAAAAAAAAAAAAAAAAAAAAAAAAAAAAAAAAAAAAAAAAACAGTCATCACAGTTCCCACAGTTCCAGTCCCAGGAAATGAGAAATCCTGCCTGGGAGGGGTAGCCCACCCAAACGCCCCTCTAAGAGAAGCGAACATGTGTCATCCTAGTCCCTGCTGCTTCAACAGATATCCTCCAGGCAAGTGTGACCTTCCACCCCAACCCCAAGTAGGGGGAGGGGGCCCCCCACCACCAGGAACAAGGACCCAGCAGGAGGTGTAAAACTAAGCTGATCAAATCCACCCTCAAGTGTAAAGGATCCCAGAGACAAGAAAGAACACAGCTGAGGCTGGAAGGCTGCCACAGGGTTAAGTGGGTACAAAGGAAAACGATCAGAATACATAAAATGACATCAAATGCAGGTTGACGTTGTGAGGAAGACAGCGAAGGAGAAAGAGCAGATGGAGAGGAAGAGCTGGATCCCGGGCTACCCCAGTTTCTCAGCTCCCCCAGTGGAAGCACACCCCAACCATCCCCCTTCTTCGGGGAATCTTTGTGGGTTCCATGAAGCCAAGCCACGCAGACAGCAAACTGAGCACCCTGGAAAGGCACCCTGTTTCCAAAACCCAGCTCCCTCCCCAGGCCATGTTGGTAGCACCAAATCTCTCTGCTCTCTGACCCACGACCTTGACCTTGTGTCTCAGACTCACCTGGATCGCTGATGTGAGTTTGCCCCCAGCCAAGAGACAGCTTCCTGACCCTGTTTTTCTCGTTTTATGGTATCAAGTCAGAGAGGGAAGGGAAAGGGAAAACCACCTTCTTGCTGACCTGACGGTTGCGAAGAACCAAGGTTCCAAAAGGAAAGGATCTTGGCCCACAGTCTGACAGCTCACAGCTGGGTCACGATTAAGACCACGCACGGAGGCCTGGTCGGTGCACAGCTGCCAACGCAGGGCAAACCTCAGGGTCCTGGAAAAGCACAGAAAGCACCATGGCAGCAGCCAAAACAGGGTCAGCCTGGGCTTCAGGCAAGTCTGGGCACATCTGGCAGGTGGGGAAGGGGTCCCCAGCCTAGAGCAGGAGGGAGGGGAGCCACTGGAATTATCAATCTCTGTCGTCAGCTCCTAGGATGACGTGCCTCTTTCCCTCTCTGGGCCTCCTAGAAGTGTAGCTGTAACAGGGACCAGTGAGACTGCGGGGAAATGTCCATCCTCAAGGAAGGGTCACAGACTGAGCAGAAGCCAAGGACAGAGGGTTGGGGGAGGGTGACCACATACACAGCTGGTACAAGGCCCCCAGGTCCTGGCTGCAAGGCTAGGTGTGTCAGCGTAGGAGGCAGAGAGGTTTAACGAGATCAACAGAAACAAGTGTCTACGGTCCCTGGAAGACGCTGTTCTCCATCTAAGGCGGCACGGGTTGGCGGGCCACAGAACCAGGGCAGCGATTCTTCCTTCCAGCGAAATGACAGCCAAGAGCCAGGCTCACGGGCCAGGCCACGGCAGCGAGCCAGACCTGCCTGGGGTGGAGCAGGCCAGAGGCACCTGTGCACATGGGGGCGGGAGCCAAGAAGAGCCCAACGCTGGGCGTGGGAGAGACATGAGCAGCCCCTGGAGGAGAGGACAGGGTCTCGACACGCTCTGAAGGTGACATGCAGGTACCTGAGATACCGTGGTACCCCCTGAAGCCACTGTGGGAGCTTGAGGTCCCCCAAGTACTAGTGGGAGGAAAGAAACGCCATGTAAGTCAGGACATCCGGGTCCATGTTTAAACCCTGAGCCAAGACAGCAAAGCCACTGTAGGTCTAGCAATGCCAATCAAGCACCAACCTGTCAACCAAAGCTTCCTGAGCGACTGCACAGGAGGGAAGAGATAAGCCTTCCCGAATCTCTCCATGTGACCGGTGTCCACAAGTAACTGGGAGTGCAACAGAAGCCTGCGTTCTCAGCAACGGCTGACAGCCAGGGTGGCCACACAGTGAGAGAGGAAGCCCCCTCCCCAGGAGTCTACAGGGACCGTCTCTCCTTTGTCAAAGTTCTCCAAGTAAAGCGTATCCAAGAAGTGTCAGAGGAGCCCAGCTGGGAGAGCCACCAAGAAGGGCTGGTGCCACCCTATCTGCAGGTGACGCTCCTTCACTGAAGCCAGACCTAGCGCTGCACACCACGCCCTGGCACTCACTGGTAAGGCAGTCAAGCACTCATCATCATCGAAGTATGCACTTGAAGAGGTATTTGTGAAGCCCTGGTGATGATGACACAAACTTGTGTTTGTTTCTGGTATCCAGTGACTTTGTGTCCCCAATTTCATCTCTAAAATGAAAAAAAGTAAATTCCCTAGGGAAAGGGTCACACCTTCTAATGGCTTCTTCATTTGTACTATGTAGTTCACATTCACCCTTAGTACAAGGGAAGGAGGGATGGCTGGATAGGGGGTGAATGCATGGGTAGGTAGATGGGTAGATTCATAGGATGGATGGATGGATGGATGGATGGATGGATGGATGGATGGATGGATGGATGGATGGATGGATGGATGGATGGATGGATGGATGGATGGATGGATGGATGGATGGATGGATGGATGGATGGATGAGTGGGTGGATGGGTGGGACGGATGGACGGACAGACGGACGGACGGGTGAATGAATGGGGAGATGGGTGGATGGGTAGGTGGGTGGGTTGATGGATGAGTAGATAGGTGAATGGATGGGTGGATGGATGAATGGATATAGGTAGATGGGTGGATGGAAGGGTGGGTGGATGGGTATGTATAGATAGGAAGATGCATGGGTGGATGAAGGTGTGAAAGTGTGGGTGGATGGGTGAGTTAATGGATGGGTGGATGGATGGGTGGATGGACGGATGTATGGATAGGTAGATAGGTGGGTGGATGAATGGGTGGATGGGTGGTAAAATTTTCTTCTTTTACAGACTTTTGGACTAGGATTTAGAAGCAATGAAGTACAGGGTAAAATAAAACCTAGAATTTTGTTGTGGAAGTCACCTTAGAGATTGGTGTTCACATTCCGCATTTCACAGAAAACTAAGGTCCAGAGCAATCAGGTGACAAGCCAAACAGCCATGAATTAGTAATTACAAAATTGAGGAACTAACAGAGATACCATCATCCTCTTCCAGGTGACAGTGAGAAATGAAAGGCCAATACTTCAAATAGAACCCATGACATAACTTGGATACAGCAGAGTTAAGTAACACAAGCTCACTTTGAAACAAAAAGGTGTTAAGAGGGTCCCACCAAAATAACCAAGGAAGGGAGGAGAGGGTAGCCACCAGACACAGAAAGAAGACAGAGCTGGACTGCATGTCATGCTTCTGCATACATTTCATTTCTAATTCTTAACTGTTTAACACATATTACCAATTCCCTCTACCATTCTGACAAACTGCTAGGCACAAAGGGAGAATCGCTCTATATATTGTTCCAAAGGCTTGGCTTCATGGAGAGTTAAGGGCTGCCAACCATTTGCATCCTAAGTTAGTGTCAATTGTTTTCCTTTTAAAAATGGGCTGAGATGGGAGGGCTGACAGAGATGGTCTGGGAGTGCAGGGTGTGCAGGCCTGTGTAGAAAGCACAGCAAGAGATTTGAGCAATACCACTGAAAGTCACAAGAGACAATGGGGCGAGGTGGGGGGGGTGTCCAAAGGGAGAGTTAGGTGCACTTACAGAGTAACAAGGCCAAAACCAAACTTCATCTCTTTTGCAACACAGCTCAGGGTCAGTCTGGCCCTGGACATCACGTGGCCCAGGACATCACGTGGCCCAGGAACAAAGGACATCTGTCCAGGAAAGACTGCCCTGACCCTGTATTTAAAAGGCAGCGCCTTCTACCTTGTCCTTCGTAGAGCCCTGTCCCCAACCGCTTAACTCCCACTCCATGCTGCCCTTTCTCTTCTAAAGGTCACTTTACAGTCTAAATATTGTCAAACAGAACCTGAACTGCAACTATTTCTCCAGACCTAATCTTTTGCTGTCAGCAAATTCAGAGTGAAAAAAAAAAATCAATAAAGGGATTAGCTGGGAGTGACATTGCATATTACAGCAGCTCGCTCTGTGTCTGTGATGAAGGACTCTCGGGCAGACTGATGTTACGCAACCACTTCCACCGATGCCTGCTTATCGGGCAGCCGCCGCTCCTTCCTCTGTCTCGGCAAAGAAAAGAAATATTTCATCAAAATTCCTTTATTCAAAATTTCTTCCATGTGGCAGATTTAGCCTCAGTGAACATTAACCCTTCAGAGCAAGGGTTACGGTGTTAAAATAACTGATCTTGACACAGCCCTTGGCCCAGAAACCAAGGCTCCCACGTGGCCAGGAGCTAGGCTAAAGGAAAACAGGTTTTTCCCCGATTTCAGAGAAACTAAGCAAATTCTCACAAGCATATGTTGATCTTCAGCCCTCCAGTCTGGAAGCTTATTCTCGAGGCCAGTGGTTCTAAGTTGGATCTCAGAGACTCACCCATAAAATCAGTGACTCTCGTGCAACATAGATACATGTTATGTATACATGTATGTATCCATGGATGCACGGATCCATGGATACATACTTGATTAGCAGAAGGTCCCTTATGCAGCAATTTTAACAGAGCGAAAGCCAGGAGAGCATCCAAAAATTAGTGAGCGCAGGTTTCGGGGCAAACCCAAAGACGCACACACATGGAATAAAAGTTCTTCAGCCAAAGAATATCCCTCGATTCTCACTCAGAGCTGCTGCTACCTCCTTGAGACGAAATTTTTAACGATGTGATTCTGGATGCCTCAAAAAATTACAACGCAAGTCGTACACTCCAAGCAGACACAGCCACAGCACCAGGAGATGTCATCCAGAATCAAAGCAGCAGCTAAGATGGTAACAGCAGCACAACCTGGGACCATCTGGTGTGGGGCACAGAGCCCAGCAAGCCCTGTGGGCATGAGTGCATGGCTGCAAAATAAAAGCAGGT
The DNA here is from genome assembly GCA_004024945.1 of Uropsilus gracilis. Lineage (NCBI taxonomy): Eukaryota > Metazoa > Chordata > Mammalia > Eulipotyphla > Talpidae > Uropsilus > Uropsilus gracilis. The sequence goes on from PVHY01005092.1 coordinate 22,660, forward strand.
GATGGTGAGTGTTTCAGCAACCCTGTCTCAGATAGTACCGGAAGCCACAAGCCATTGAAGAAAGAAGAAAATTCTACATCTGAGTTTACTTTCTGCTTTCGTTTCCTCCAATTCTTGTTTTCGTTAAAACTGCTTTAAGCTTTCAGTTGTAATACAACTGAAATACAACATCTGAGACACCTGGACAGGTAGCCTCAGTGGTTTGATCCAGAGCTCAAGGATTCTAGAACAATTCTTAGGGATCGCATCACAGTGAAGGTTGCTAAAATGGCTGTGATTCTATGTCCTTCCAGACGCACACCTTTCTGATTGTTGTTTTTAAAGAGAACATCTCCACCGGAATCTCTTCAGAGCCTTGCCTAGCCATCAGGGTGGTAAGAACTGCTTTTGTGACGGAGAACTTGATAAACAAAAGAGCAGAAACACCACTCTCACTGGTATGGTCTCTTCCCTTGGGTGAGGTGGCACCAAACACACCGCCAGTCCCATTCACCATCAACTTGCTTTCCTCACTAAATGGAACCAAAGCAGAAGAAAGAGTTGCGGCAGTTCTGTAAAGCCTAGAGATTCCATATGGAGATGGCCAGTACCCAGCGCCCTCAACCGTGACTGCATTGTCCACCGCCCCAGCACTCATGTGAGACCTCCTCTCCTCCCCTTGCTGCAATGCCGGGCAATCACGCTGGACTGGGGGGAGCCAGCATTCAGAAGGAAGCGGCTCCAGGTCAATGGTTTCGTTGTGTGACCTCAAATTAGATCCAGATATTGTCCGGGTGGTAAGCTTCCATGTGACACGGGTTATTCACATGGGTATCTCTACATCCCCTCCTCAACCATAACCACAGACCGGTCTTGAAGATCTGGTTCAATGACTCCAACGAAGCCTTGGGCAACACCCAAAGGGGGAAGGGTTGGGGAAGGAGTGGTCAGACCCCCCTCGGCAAGTGATTTGGTTTGATTCTGTTTTTTGTAAACATTTGCTGTATCACTCGTTCCCCTCGATCAAGATGTCTCACTGACTCCATGTCACGCTGCAGGGCCATGGACATGACAATTGCTACATGACTTCACGAAGCTTACAGGTTACCTAGGGAACTGATCTCCATCCAAGTTCCTGAGGGGAAGGACTCCAGCTTTTCATCTCTGGATCCCAGGGTCAAGCCAACAGGCAGCAGTGTTTAGGGCCCAGAGCTGCCCACCATTCTAGATTTATCTCCCAGCCTTTAGCAGCTACTTTGACACACATGTAGAGACGCACACCCCGGTCCATGTGAACACGTCTCATCTCCAGCAATACCGCCAGGAATATTCTAGCTGGGATTTAATGAGGAGAACAAAAGCATTAATTGAGAATGACTATTTCTGCTTTGGGATGGAACTTACACATAATTACATACAGCAGCTCGAAATGCTGCAGCCTCAATGTCTTACACTGCTACTGCCTCCTCGCCTCCTCCCTCGGCTCCTGGGGGAGGTAGCAGATCTTCACCGTTAATCCTGTAGGGCTCTGGGCCCTGGACACTGTGCCACCTTCTCTGGTGAAGAGCAGGGCCCCTCTCTTCTTGCCCTGTCTCCAAGCACAAATCCTCTGGCCGGGCCAGTTCAGTCCATGCTCTCAGCCGTATGATAGCATTGAAGAGGGTTTTCCCAACTTCCTTTGCAGTGTGAAAAATAACTCCCAGATTAAACTAAAGCTGTAAAATATTCCCTGACGTTCTTCATCTTGGGCGGAGACATGGAGTCTTGAACTTTCTATGTAACACGGTGAATGGTCTGTCTGGCAGCAGCAAACCAGGGTTTTGGCCTCTAACCCACCACTAACATGGTGGCTGGTCTCTAGCAGATTCCTAGCAAACATTCCTAGCAAAATCCGTGAGTGCATGGATGAAGGCGGGAATGAATGAAATTATGAAGTAAACTATTTTACATTCATGGTCCTGTGGGTTGGAATCTTGGTTCCAATCCCATAGTCCTGAAGGAGGTTTGTGTTTACATCATGTTCCTCAACTGTAACAGGGCAGTTCCAGTGGGAGGGATGGAGAAAATGTGTACAAAGTACGAGCCACAGTGCCCGGTGCACAGTAAGACACAGCAAATCATCACAATCACAATGACATGAGCACATAGTAGGTACTCAACAAAGACTTATTGGAAAGGAATGCCCCAGAGATGCCAACAAAAACTATAAGCACACACACTCTCGCCCCAGCCCATGCTCACACATGGCACTGGTCCAGGGTTAGCCCTCCAACCCTTGCCCTGTCTGAAGCACCAGTACCCCTCATGCTCCCACCATTGACACCCCACCAACCCTTCTGTACGGGGTTCACAAAGACCCAATGGAAGTCAGTATCATGAGGGAGACAGGCCAGGGAGTACAGCCAAATACCTTGATTCCAAATCAGTTGAGAGTATGAATCTGGGCAAACCACAGCCCTGAGTAGCAATGAGCAGAAGAGGTTGAAGGCCTAAGTTCTAGTCTTGGCTGTGTCACCAACCAGTTACATGACAACTGGCAAGTTGCTTAGGCTCCCAGACTGCTCTTCAACAGGTAGCATGGACTTACCGCTACTGACTACGTCACAGCACCGTCACATGGGTAAAGTAAGATGGCGCCCGTAGGCAGAACCATGTGTCTCACATAGAAAAGACTCCCAAATATGTGTTCGTTTTAAAGAGATAGTAGCACGACCTATCAAGGAGCTAAGCGCAGTCTAGAAGACTGAAAAGTAGGGGGCTACGCTTGAGTATTTATGGCCACTTGGGATGGGGGGGAGGGGCGAGTGAGTAGTCAGCACCTGCAGTAACCACTGGCCCTCACAGATGCTGCCGATTAGTCCATCAGAGATAACTAGCGAACAACAGGGGGTACGACTGGGATGGACATGAGTGCCAATTTCTGCTGTGGCTTGGCATGCACACCCCACCAGCCTCCACACCCCCAGCAGGATCTGCTCCACCAGCAGCAGCGTCTCCTTCAATAGCCAAGCAGCAAGCTGAGGCAGTAAGGAGCCAGGACTCAAGAGTCAGGAGCCCGTGCGGCCGGAATCTGTGTGGCTGTGAAGGGAGGCATGGCTGCAACATGAGGCCTGAGTCACAGGGACGGGGCTGGGATTCGTGTCTCTTGGAAGCCTCTAGATCTTCCTCCATCAGCAGGTCTGACCCACCCCACGGCCTCCACCCCAGTGCAGCTGCGCACTGAGTGGAATCAGAGTGACAGCCACCTTTCCCCTTCTGGGGCGGGTCACTCAGAATAGACAAAAGGGGATTTGAGAAGCAATGACATTGATGATGTCAATGGCAACAGCTTCTGCATCTCTTACAATTCCATCCATCAACACTCTTACACTGCTGGTGTGAGTGCAAACCCATCCAGCCTCAATGGAAGGCAGAGTGGAGACCCTCAAACTACTGAAAATGGAACTACCATTCAATCTAGCAATCTCACTACTGGGAATCTACCCAAAAGTTATAGAAACTCTAATTCAAAAGGACACCTATACTCGGATGTTTATTACAGCGCTATTTACACAGCCAGGATATGAAAACAACCCAAATGCCCCCAACTAGATGAATGGACCAGAAAGCTGTGGTCTATGTGTACAATGGAATATTATTCATCAATCAAAAAAGACAAACTTAAGTCATTTATAGCAACATGGATGGAGCTAGAGGGAATCATGTTAGCAGAACTAAGAAAGAAAAAGAAATACTGGGTGGTCTCACTTATATGAGGGATATAGGGATAACAAACAAGAATAATTTAAAATTGTCAACAGGACTGAAGCATAAAGCAAGAGAGGGGGAAAGAGGGAAAAACTGGGGGAGGGATGGGCACAAGAGATTAGATAATTCATGGGTGTTAAGGTGATGGGAAAACCTTGGGGTAGACAATGATGTAAAATACATGTATACATGTACAATCAATTTTTTTAAAAATAAAATTATATTTAAAAAAACTAACTTACACTTTGTAGATGAATGATCGTGCTCTGAAAAACAACATGACAGTCCCTAACATGACAGATAAAACCACAAAAATATTTTATGTCTGGCCTCATAATGATATCATATGAAGCCTCAACTAACCCTGGAGATTTTAAAGTTATTTGCAAAAACCATTGATCGCAGATGTAGAAGTAGCCAAAATGTGACATCTTGGTCTCCAATGGGAAAGGAAAGCCTAAAATATAAACCAACACTGATTACTAAATTAAAAGACTATGTAGCAACACAAAAGAACTTTTGCATAATAAATTTTGCATAATATGAAGAAAATCCTAATTTGTATTTATGGAGACCAAAATGAACATAAACTAATCAAAATGGTCTGAGTTGGGGGCTGTGATGAGATTGGGGGGGTGAAATTTTTTTGTCTTTGATTCAGAATGTGAATGGCAGATCATGCAAGCATTTCCGGAACAAATGGAAACTGTGCTTGAGTGTCTATGTTCTCTGAAAGCTCTAGGAATCTCTGTGAGCTTTTTGAAACTAGGGTTAGCATCTTCTTTATCTTTGTAGCCCAAGTTTTCTGTAAGAAACTGGGTCTCACTAGATGAGAATGGGGTGTGGCCAGCAACCCTGTGGATGAGCCTCAGCTGAACCTGGGGCCATCTGACCAGAGCCTGGATCACCCCAACAGGTGTGATACTAGTTTGATGAATGAGAGAGTCAAAAAGTTATCCAGGGCTGCCCCATGTGTAACAGCAAGAACACGGAAGCAGCCTGATGCCCCTCAACAGATGTCTGGGTCAACATAGGCTGTGCATCCTGTGGAAGACCAGCCAGGCAGGAGGCCGGCGGTTGCCGCCATTCACAGCAAGATGGAAAGACCACAAGGGAACGACGCGTGATAAAGCAAGTCAGAATGACAAAGACAAAGACTGGCCAGTTACACCGAAGACAATCAGGCAAAGTAAAACATTTAACCCAAACCAGCGGACGTTAGTAAAGTTTCTAAATTCTGGGTCTTTGATGGTTCACAAATCGCATCTCCCAGCTGTACACGCACCGGCGAGTAGGGGTGCCACGCTCCAGAGGGGGGGGTTCATCTGGAAGGAGGGACAACAAGGGCTGCACTAAATTCCACGTCACCTGGAGAAGGATTTGAAGCCAAAAGTCAATGAAATTACACCAGATCAAAACCCAGAAACATCAGAGAGTCAGAGTTGGAAGATAGAAGACAAGGGATGGTGTCTGTCTCAGTGGCTCAAACAAATCACTTGGCTGCTTGGGGACTCTGGTCTCTGGTCCCTGTTGGCCACCTCACAGGACGGCCTGCAACCCAAACAGGTTATGATGGTGCACTGAAAAGATGCATAAGCCAGACAGCGCTATGGGAGACGCTGGCAGTAACAATTCTCAATCAACATGGGAACAAGTGAAAGTTAAAAGGTGGGTAGAGACCAAAGAATGATGTGATTTTCACAGAAATACAGAGGCAAATAAAAGGTGGGCGCCCGCCTATGATCTAAGCAGCAGGAGAAGGCCATTTCACCAAGGATGATGGGAAAGAGCTGGCAAACTGGCCACTGGGCTAAGCCGCCCACAGGGGAGGGGCCCTGCCCACCGCCCGTTGGGCTGGAGGCCCTCACAGGGCATTAGCGAGGTGACCGCTGGGAATCCGGAATTCGGAAGACAGATGCACTCGCACGAATTTTGCATTTGGGCCCTGCACAGCAAAATGAGGATTTTGCAAAAGGTGTTCTGTTCAAGGGATTGAAAGGCAGCCTGTTGTGAGAGAGCATCACAGGCACCATCTCTGATCAAAGAGATGAAGAGAGCAAGGGATGTCGGGGATACAGAGCCAAGCCTTGTGCACGGCAGAGTGATGAAAGGCTCAGATGTGCTTCAGTTGTCGTTCCTAATAGGACCTGACCGCAGCGAGGAGCTGGGCACGGGCTGGAGAACAATGCAGTTCATGTGGGCGCCCGGGGTCCGTCTCACGCATGCAGGATGCTGGGCTGGGAGGCGGGGGGAGGTGGCTGGAGTAACAGGAACAAATGGCAGAGAGGGACAGTGGGGCCAATGTCTGGCCAAAGAGGAATCGTCTCGGGCCTCGCCCTGAAGGGCAAATGCCGCTCACGTGGGCAACCTGGCATGACGTCTGCCCGCTTGTTCCACGTGCACAGAAGTCGGGGCAGCAGGGCCAGGTTTGCTGAAAGCAGATCTTAGATCATGTAGGTCAAGTGCCTCATTTTTAAGATGAGAGCCCAGAGAGGTTGAGAGAAAAGGTGTACGCCACACAGCATGCGCTGGCTAAACCATTGCACACAACCTGTCTGGAAACACATCACAGGAAAACAGCAGCCTGGCAGAAGGGAGGAAATTGTTCTAGGGCCCCACATGATGATGGGAGGGATAGATATTTGGTAGAATCCACCCCTCAGGAGCAAACTTTTGGAGGTGACATGAAGCAGACACGACACACTGGACTCAAATGTAAGGACAAGTTCGCATCCCCCTGCAGAACAGAGTTGCTCCTAGTCTTTCCCCCCATGTGCTCCCCTTTCAACCCTGGAAATCCACAGGCAAGATCTGGCAGTGGCCCCAGTCTTGGTCCCTCCTGCCTTGAAGGAGTGCCTGGTTCGTGAAGCTGGGGCAGGTTCTAGATCCTTCCTCTGGGTGTGGGGGTTCCACATCCCTTCCATTGACATGGAAGAGATGGTGGCGCTGATCTCTGCAAAGCCCTCTAATCTACCCCATCTCTTCCTTTGCAAAGATTAAATATGCTCTTAAGAAAGCAAATTCATCAAGCACTTCCGAAGGGACATGGCGTCACTTCTAGCCGCTCGGGTCGAATGGGAAGCGCTTACAGGGCACCTCAGCCAGGAATCTGGTGCAGGGGAACTGAGTCTTCCCCAGCAGTAAAGCAAACCCACAGGACCCCTCATCCCTGACGCCCTTCCCCTCCGTCTGGCTGCAGTCCTATTTCCCTCTCCAGAGCCCAAAATGACCCCCTTGAGTGCACAGTATCCATCACGGGGAATATGCACACATCACCACCCACCTATGCAGTCCCAGGTAGAGTGATTGTAGCCCGAGCTACCGGCTGTCTCGGAAGAGCCCACTCCCTATTCCTCTTGAGCAGCAGCATCCCAGTTTCTAGTCAGAAACTAGTGTTGCTTCCTGGGAAAAAGGCATTTCCCAGACTGGCCCAGTCATATGCCCTCTGACCAGGGTGCCCGATAACAATGCCAGCAGCGGACAATGACAGCGCCTCCCCATGGACCGAGCACGCTAAGCACCTTTGTATGCAGAGATTCACTTCCTCTTGACCACGACCCATGAGCCAGCAGATGTTCTTCTCTTCGTACCCAACAGAGAAGCAATTTGCATTCTCTTGCTTCGTACCCAACAGAGAAGCAATTCAGTTTCTTCTGCCCCAGAATCCCGGAGCTAGGATCTGAACTAAGGAGCCTCATAGCCACAAAGCTTCTCACCGCTCATTACACTAATGTATTCATGAAACCACAACAGAAGCTTGTGAGGGGTGTCCGGGAATGGGCGTCAAGAGGAAGGGCCTCCAGGAGGTTTATACCCTGCCCAAGGGTATGAGCTGACCTTAGGAGCTTCCTTCCCACCAGAGTGGGGAAATGGAAACAGCAACCGGATGTGGGGGGAGCCTGCAGACCCCACCATCACCAGGCATCAAGGTCCACGTGACACATCATGCTGACATCACACATTTAGATGGACAGCGCTGTGGGAGGACTTCACCCCTGTACAACTCTTGCCCCACGCCCACACTGCAGCCTACCCACAAGAGAACATCCAGCAAACCCAAATCAAAGAACTTTCTGTAAAACACCTGACCAGTATTCCTAAACACTGGCAAGGTTGTGGCACTGAGGAAAGACAGAGAAATATCACAGACTGAAGGAAACTCATGAGATATGACAACTCAATGTTTTGTGGCATTCGGGTTGGGATCCCAGGACCCAAAAAGGGACATTAGTGTAAAAACTGGTCCCATCCAAACGAAGACTGTACTTAGATTAACAGTATTGCATAGATATTAATTTCGTGACAAAATGAACCACAGTCATCTCTGTCTGACACAAACAGTAGAAAAAGCTGAATGAGGGACGCATGGCAACACTATGTATTTTCTTTGCAACTTTTCTCTGAATTTGAAATGTTTTCAAAATAAAAGATGTTCGGGAAGGAGGAGGAGAATTTTTTTCCCTCTCCTCCACTTCTTCCTACTGCTGATCTGTTAATGATGATGGCTGGTGCTCCAGCAGCCATTCTGAGCTTTGAGGCAAACTTGAGGATGGAAGGCATATTCTGAAGAAGGCGCAGCAGAAAGACAGATGGCTTGGATCCCTGATGATGCCAATGCTGTCCCATTAACCCTGAACTCCTCACTCCAAATAACTTTTTTTTTTTTAAAGAAAAGAGAAGAAACCTCTATTTTCTGTAAATCCTTTATCTGGGCATTTCCTATCAAAGGCACTTGAACTTAATCCTTATTAAAATTAACCATAGAGTGAAAATTCCCATTGCTGATATAAAAATTAGAACCCTAAGCCAGGAACTGGCCTTAGAGTCCACCTTGTTGATGATTTCTCACAGGACTCAAGAAGAACCAAAGAGGTGAAACAGGTGCTGAGGTCCCTTTGTGAGCTGCATGTAAACAAGGGAACCCAAGTTCTGTGCCGGGGCCATTTCTTCCCTGGGCGTCAGGGCTCAGTATTAAGGCAGCATTAACGCAAACACGGAGGTCAGAGTCGGGGTGAAAGGCTTCTGATCACTGCACTGATTTGCTGACACCCTCACGCTCATGAAAACAGCCCGTAAGTTTTCCTTTCTGAATCAATCACTGAACACAATGTAGTGTAACCATCCTACTGTGATGCCAACTGGGGACAAGCATCAGGCTCCTGTAGGCTCTTGACTGGTTCTAGCAATTGCAGAAACACACAGGCAGGGCAGGGCCAGGGTGGGCTGGAGGCAGGCAAGCCCTCTCGACCCCTCAGCAATCTCCAGGCTTTTTCCCTGGCCTCCTTCTCTCTCTCTGACATTTTTTCATGTTCTCTTTGCCATGCACACTTCTCTCCCACCCTGTGCTCACTCTCTCACTCTCACCCCTGCCTTTTATCACCGCCTCCCAGGTGCAGGAGAGCCCACTCACACATGCGCACACCTGCTGGACCAGGCTCATGGGGAGAGCGCCATACCACGGGAGCCGGTCAGAGAGGCTAATGGCAGAAAAGGCCTGAAAAACTCACTCACCCGACCCACAGCGCTTCATCTGCAAAGTGCACTGTAGTTCGGTGAACTTCGCCTTTTGAGTTCTGTGACCAAAAATTTCTAATGTTAAAAATTTTATCATTAGGCTGGGCGTGGTGGCACGCACCTATTATCCCAGCCTCGGGAAGTCGAGGCTAGGAATTGCTTGAGTTCACAGGTTCGAGACTACCCTGGGCAACATCACGAGACCTAGTCTCAGAAAACAGCCAGGCGTGTGGTGCGCGCCTATAATTCCCGCTACCTGAGAGGCAGAGGTTGGGGATCGCTTGAGTCCACGGGATCGGGACTACCCCAGGCAGCATAGTGAGACCTAGTCTCAAAAAAAAAAAAAAAAAGTTATTATATGTACTTGGTTTTTACTCAAAGGGGGATGGAGGAAGGAAACGTGTCCTATGTTGCCTACCACACAGCATGATAATCAGACCAAAAAAATTCAATAGCGAAGGTGACAGATTCCTCAGAACCCTGAGAAAACCAGTTGCCCAATCTGGCTTGTAAATATCTTCATCTGCAAAACCAAAGGTTTATCTGGGATTTGATTTCCTTGGCACTTCCATTGGGAATTGTGATTCCCAAACGTTGGAAGACGACATACACACTGGCTTTCTGCTGTCACTTATTTATTTACATATAGAAGAATGTATTTATATTTCCATATAAAATACTATTTTCTATCTACTGCTTTCCTCATCAAAGCTGATTAAAGCAGGCTGTCTGCTGAGCAGAGAATACCCAGCTGTGGCAGACTGTGCAAGAGGGCCCTGCTCACCCCTCCCTGCACCTGCACCATGTAACTTGCAGCTCCTGTCACCCATGAAGCTGAGGAGACGTATCCACCCCTTGCATCCAGACTCGGCAGTGAGGTTGGCCTAGCTTCATGGCCTGGGGGGAGGGGCAGGATGCCCCTGGAGAGGGTATCTGTGTCCAGGTGTGCTCACTGCACTGCCACCACTGCTGTGAGAAGGGCGTGTGGAGGCTGACCTGCTGGGCAAGACAGGAAACACATAGAGCACTTCTCCCCCCCCCCCCCAGGGAAGTCAGACAGATCCCCTCCACCTCCAGATGTGAGAGGGAACTGTCTGCCCTGCAGACACGCAGTGGAGACCAGAACAGATCAGCCCGAGCCCTAAGTACGGTGGGCCACCCACGTTCGGGAGTGGTGATGCAGCAGAAGCGACTAGATAGGCCAGTCTCAACTTTGGAGGGAAGCTGTTGGGGCACAAAGTGGCTGTGTGTCCTTGCCATCAAATGCCCTGCAGGAAATGGACTTGGTCTGCCCATGAAGGGCTGGGTTCACATGCCCGCCTGCCCCTCCCACACACAGTCAACCCTGTGCACAGATGAGTGAGGACGTCAGCCGCCCCCGTAGGCACATGCTCTGGAGCTTTCTCTTCCACTGCTGGAAGAGCACAGACCACCTTTTCAGACCAAGGTTCAGAGGCTATTTATACCAGGCCCCATCTTCTCAGTGCCTGAAATTCAACCAGAGGCTGCCCGTCTTGATTAACGGAACACCCACACTGGCACCATGAGAACAGGACTCTGCCAGGCGGGCACTGGCGAGAAGTAAAACCAGCCGTCGACATCCCGTCATGGGCTGCACACTCCTTTCATCCCCTTCGGCAACGCACTGAGAAGCACACGCCTTTAGCGGGACCCATTTCGCTTGTTTTTAAACCATTCCACAGGTACGTATCTAGCATGGACATGCCCGGTGCAAACACAGCTCAGCTAGCCCGGTGTGGCCAGTGGCCGAACCAGGAACAGGGTGACCACATGCCAGCAAGCAGACAAGGTACCGATAGCCTGGCAGGGCCCCAAGGCCTGGGACAGCTGCTAAACACCCTGGAATAAGGTGAGATGCGGGTGCTGCAGGGTAGGAAGCAGGGGGGCAGCTACTAGACACCGCGGGGCACCAGGCTCACGCCAGACTCCCAGGCTGAGCACTTCTGGCTCCTGTTCTGGGCTTTTCTGTGGTTCCTGTGGAGAGAGGAGATCCCAGGGGAGCTGGCCAAGGCCCGCGGATGGGGAAAGGCGGTGGCTGGCACCTGACTGCGGGGCATCTGGAAAATTAGCTCCTGGCAAGGGAGTCCTGGCTGCTGAGCGCAGAGAAGACACCTCCCTCTCGGCCCACAAACACACACACTCACCAAGGCACAGAGCCTCCCTCCCCCTCTCACACCCACAGGCACACTCACACGCACTCTTCCCCTTCACATGCTCATATGCTTGCTCACAGACACACATAACACTTTCACACACACTCCCTTTCACACAAAGACACATAACACATACTCTCACAAACACCCAGAATATACATTCTCTCTCTCTCTCTCACACACACACACACTCACACGCACGCACGCGCACACACACACACGACTACTCCTGTCTGACCCATCTCAGAAATCGCTCTCATCTGCTCCCAGTCACCAGTGTTCAGGCCTGCACTGCCTGCTCCCCTGAAGTGCCCCTAGTTCTAACAGGGGGCCCTGCTGCCAGCCTCTCAGCCCACCAGGCCAGCATGTTCATGGTTATCAAGCAGTCTCTGCAAAACTCAGCCTTGATCTCCTCGCCCTTCTGCTAAGAAGCCACTGACTCCCTCAGAAGCACAGAATCACGGTCACATCCCAAACACGCTCGCCAGGCTCTTTGTTTTCTGACCCCAACCTACAGAGTTGCCCAAAGTCCCAGGCCCCACCTCAGTCCAGGCCATCCTCAGCTGCACCCCTGCTTTGTTCCGCATCACAGGCCAGGCCCATTCCCCACCTCAGAGCCTCTCACCTTCCCAGGTCTGGCTCCCACAAAAGCACCTCAGAACCCTGGGGCTAAAAGTGACCCCCCCCTTCCTCCAACCCCCCTTCCCTTCTGCTCACCACCTCCTGCCTCTCCTCAGGACCTCAGCCACTCACATCTTGTCAGCCTGCTCGGACCGGAAGCTCTTTGATACACACTCTGAGTCTCCTGTGCACCTCCCCCTCTCCCCAGCGCCTGCAGCATAAGAGAGACCCTCTGAAAACGTGTTGAGTTCAAGGTCAGCAGCCACCTGCCTTTGAGTGTGGCAAGTGCATCAGGTTCCACCACTGAACAGCCCAGAGATGACAGCTGGCATCTGGTGAGCCGGACCCAGGAGGAGGAGAGCGCCCCAGGGCGCAGGTCCATCATCATCACCCGGGGACGTGCCGCAGGAAGCGCTGTGCACCAGGCAGTCTCTGGGCATCTGCCTGTGCAAGCTGGCTGGGGCGGGCCAGACACCACAGGCGAGGAGGCAGGCAGAGCTCGGCCTAAGAAGGCCAGGAGGGCCAGGGCAGGAGGAGATGGTGATGCTGGAGCGGAGACTGGCCTGTGAGAAGATACCTGCCATGCAATTCCCCCTGGGGAGAAGGTGGGGAGGGTGGGCTGACGAAGACAAGGAGACTGGCACCCAGATGAGGGGCTGGAGAGACAAAGCTGAAGCCTCCGTGGAGGCCGAGCAAGCAGAGACCCTCGGACAGAGGGACGTTTGGTCTTTCTTTCCACTGGTAAATGACACATGACCTAACACGTCCTGTCTTCACAGGTAAAGGCAGAGTGCAGCCATGGGAAGCTCACTCCCACTGCTATGCTACCATCACCCCAACCCACCTCCCCCACTTTCTACCTGAAACACTCTCCCCGTGACACAATTCCCCTGTCCCAGGCAACCACCCCTTATGTACTTTCTAAGAATCTGCCGGCTCTGTGCGCCTCGCCTAAGTGGCATCAGACAGTATTTGTGGTTTGGTGGCTAGCTGATTTCCCTGCGTGCAATGTCCTGAAGAGCCATACGAGCTGCAGCCTGTGACGGGGTTGATGAATGTCCCACTGCAGGGTCTGACCACCTTTGTGGATCGGTTCACCCATGGGTGACACTGGGTGGCTTCTTCCTCCCGGTTCTTGTGACAGGGGTTCTGCGCGGGGCTGTGCAAATATCTCAGGACCTTGTTTTCAATTCTTGGAGCTGTTAAGTTAATAGGCCATTAGGCTAATAAGGTGGTTATAGTGTCTTCCTGGCCTAGGTAAGCCAACCCAGACATCAGGCGACTTTGCCTGAAGGTAAAGAAATCCAAACCAAAGGACAAGCCATCCCAGGCAGCCTACAGGCATTCCCAAAGAAGCCAGCCAATCAGATCACTTCTTTACTTTGCTGCCACCTCTCCTCTATGACAATCCTCCCGGGCTCCTGTGGGTAGAGTGTTCGGAATCATTTTCAGTTTGGCACTGCCTGATTCAAATTGGGTTTTGTTCAAATAAACTCTTGAAATTTTTAATCTGTCTCAGTTTATCCTGGAACAGTTCATTTTCCCAGAAGTGCCACTGCTCGCTCATATGGCAATTCTATGGCTCATTTTTTGCAAAATCACCGTGCTGTATTCCATGGTGCACATTTGGATTTGACTCTAAGTGAAACTGGAGGCCATGAGGGTTTTGAGACACTCCACCCTCACTCTGGCTGTGGAAAACAGAAAAGGGGGGAGAAGGCTCAGGGCAAGAGGCAGAGTAGAGGACCTAGGAGGGATGAGGAGGAGCTGGGAACGTGAAGGGATGGTGGGATGAAGGGAAAATACTGAACGTCACCTTGGGTTTTGGCCTCAGCCCCGGGTACATGGTGATGTCATCTCCTGAGACTAAGTGCAAAGGACATAAATATCTTTAAATGGTTCACAAAAGATACCAAAAAAACACTGCCAGAACTCTCTCCCCTGTTCTCCTTTCCTTCCTGTCGCACATTTTTTGGTAATGATGGATCTCCACTTAACCTTCGTTCTTGCAGGTCTCCCTAGCACACACCTTAAAAAGAACAGAAAGTGACCAATTCAGAGGTCACTCCCAGGATGGAGTTCTGTGAAGCTAGAATACAAACATCACTCTCAGAGGGCACCGTTTCACACCCAGACACCAGTGTCCTGCACAGCCAGCAGGATGCCCACCACCTCTCCAAACTGCAGACCAATCACCAGCTGAGTCCTTTTTCTGGGGGACTGAGACCATGTCATTCAGGGCTGGGCTGCAAGCAGGCAGCAACCCTTTCCTCAGATCTGGTCTCTTCTCCCAAAGAGTCCTCATGAATTTTGTTCTTCCTGCTGGTCTCCTTGTTCCAGTGATGTCTCTCAGATAAAGGGGGTGGCTTTGGGGCTTCAGGACAATCTTCTAAGTCATTCAACAAAGAGTGGCTAAGCACCAACCATGTCCCTCACAATGCACGAGGGACAGAGATGGCTCACAGATGGGCTTTGTCCTTGAAGGACAGTCACAGAGACATCAACTGGCAATGAGAGGCCACACTGGGTTAAATACCAAATGGTAAAGGGAAAGAGAATGTTGTGAGCTGATGTCTGTTAGCAAAAGAAAGTGGGACTCATGCTGACCTTAGAGAAAAAAATACTATTTTTGCAGAGAAGAGAGGCTGTACCCAGCATATCTGATCTCTCAAAGGCACTGAGGAGGAAAAGGCATAGGTCATGAGGAGGGGTGCTGGGCTCTTGTGGAGAGGGCATGCAGGACACCAACAGCATGATCCATGCATAAGGAGAGAAGGGTTCAAAGGTAAGTAGGAGAAATGAAGACCTACTATGTGCCAAACATGATGCTTGAAATTCAGAACAGTCACCTCAACTCAACCCTCCCAGCATCCTATGAAGAATTAGAATGACCATAGTAACCCCAATTCACAGATACAGGACTGAAACTTAGATGCAACTAGAAGTCTTTTCCAATGAAACTGACAGCAAGGGGCCTGACTAGCTCTCAGAGTGTATAAGTTTGTCATCTACACCCACAGACTGCTTTCTGTGTTGTCACTGATGTTATTTGTTGCCAAGGAGTTTATTTGTTGCATCGGGGATAAGAGACTTGTTTTTCTTTGCTTTGTTTCTTATCATGGAGCTGATCTATGAAATGAGTAGGGCTCTTCTTCAGAAAACAGATGAGAGGCCCTCTTTTGTAGATTGTGTATTTTTTTCCCTTCCTACATCCAACATCACCATGAGGTTTATCCCAGAAGTGGAGTATATCATCCTGCCCCAGGGATGTCCTGCTAGCTTACATGCTGCCCCAGCCAGTGAACTATGGATGGCAGTACAGAGAGTGTCAACAAAGCCTGGTCTTCAGTAGTGCTATGTTTGCACCTACACCAATGACTAAAAGAAGAACTTGCTCCTGGTTGTCCAAGAGCCAGGTGTAGCAAACCTGAACCCCAACTGCAGCTAGAAGCCAAGACCAGACTACATTTGCAGCAGCTGAAATACCCATGGTGTCCCCCAAAGCCCTCATTTTTCAGAGAATGCATCTGAGACCCAGACTTAAGACATTAAGAGTTGGAGTCTCACAGTCAGCTAGAAACTGGGTCTGCTGATTGCTAATCCATTGTTTTTGTACTATTCCACCCCGAACTCATCAAGGAGATTCTCTTCAGGCTACAAGCAGATAGCAGAAATCTGAGATGTCAACCAAACAAGTAGTTAAGCAGCATAGATGCAGTCAAAAAGCATAAACGCAAGATTCAACCTGGACAATCCTTCCATAACTTAGAGTTGATTTGTCTCAAAGGCTTCATGCTGATTTCCCAGGGGGGCCTTGCTTCAAGCAGTGGAGCCACTACAGGGAGCACCACCGCTGAATCGATTGACTCCATCATCTTTCAAGGTGTCAGTCTTCCCCACCTAAAAATTGTGGCCCAGTTTCTTTCATCTTCAAACTTGTGTTTTATTACTCCGGTCTGGGGTCCTCAAAAATGACATTTCTTTCCCAAATGCCTTTGTATGTTCTCTGCTTCACAGGACAGGAGGTATCCACCCGAATACCACTTAGAAATGCCCTCACCTAGGAAGTACTGCTGCTCACAGGCTCTTCTGATCGCAGCCTGTCAGGAAGTGACCTTAAAGGTCACCGGCCCCAAACACATCACTTTATAGAACAGGACACTGAGGCCCAAGGAGGTCAAGTGACCTTCCTGAGGCCGCACAATGGGCAGTGACAGACCCATCACGACCAGCAGTGAGGTTGACAGGACTGCACTGGAAATACATGGTAAGTTCCAGTACCTACAATGCCACCCAAAATTGGTCACTCCATGCCTGAGACTCAGGCTCTGGGGCTGGAAGGGGCTAAATAACTAAAGGCAATACCCCCGAAAGGGAAGGAACCATGATCTCCCTGAAGAGCCAGCAGGCTATGCTGAGAGGAGGCAGCACTGAAGCCTGTCAAGCCAACGCTACCCTTCCTTCAGACATGAATACCAGCTCCTGGGAGAGGACCTGGGTGCTGTCAGTGGTGTTCTGGGCTAGCTCATGCCAGCTCATGAGAGTCAACAGTTTAATTCGTGAACTGGTTCTCATGCTGCAGGGAGCTCACCATCACTCACTGTGAGAGCAATGCTAACCAGCAAGGGCTGCCAGGCAGAAGGACTGAGCTTTGTTTCCAGCTCTCTAGCACAGCACTGAGATTTAAAATCAAGACGATGTATACCTACAATGTCACTGGGGACCAAAGTTGCAGTTCAGAGATGTCTTCAGCAAAGGCAAAGCACACCCCTTTTCCACAGGGGGAAGAAGATCACAGAAATATGACATTGGCCCTACAGCAGAGCTGCAAACTTAAACCAAGGAGACCAGTCAGATCTACCATCTGCTAATGGCTGTCCCCATCAAGGAACCTCTCTACCAAAAAAAAATGACTGGCGAAGAACAAAATGGGACAGAAAACAGAACAAAGTTAATCGCCACCAAGAAGAAGGAGGCACTGATATAAGTCAAATGAGTTCAGACTGGCTCTGAATGCAAAATTAGGACTGGAAATCTAAGTAGCACAGTCTACCATGTACCAAGAAAGCACATCTTCACCCAGGATAAGAACATAGTTCCAGAAAAGAAAAAGACCAAAGAGCTAAACATAGACAGACAAACAACTGTAAGAAAGGAGACAGAGTGATGGGGGGTGGGACGGGGAGGCATTCCCATGGGGATCAACAATCATACATTGTATGAAATACAAAAATAAAATATTACAATACACAAAACAAAAAGAAACCCAACTGACTGGGAGAAAATTTTCGCCCTCCAGACAAGTGACAAGGGTCTGATAACAAAGGTCCACAAAGCGCTCCTACAGTTCAACAAAAACAAAGCAAAAACCCACTCAAAAAATGGAGAGAAGAACTAAAAAGACACTTCACCAAAGAGGAGATACAAATGGATAATAGGCATATGAAAAAATGCTCCACATCACTAATAATCAGGGAAATGTAAATTAAAACCACACTGAGATACCATCTTACACCAGTAAGAATGACCCATATAAATAAAATAGACAACAACAAATGTTGGCGTGGATGTGGAGAAAAAGGAACTCTCTTACACTGCTGGTGGGAGTGCAAACTGATCCAGCCACTATGGAAGACTGTGTGGAGGACCCTCAAACAATTGAAAGTGGACTTACCATTCGACCCAGCAATCCCACTACTAGGAATCTACCCAGAGGACATGAAAACATTAATTCAAAAGGACACATGTATGCACATGTTCATTGCAGCCCTGTTTACAATTGCCAAGAATTGGAAACAAACCAAATGCCCCCAAACGGATGATTGGCTAAAAAAAATGTGGTACATATACACGATGGAATACTACACATCCATCAAGGAAGACAAACACATGTCATTCGCAGCAACATGGATGGAACTAGAAAGACTTATATTAGCAGAAATAAGTCAAAAAGAAAAAGAGAAGTACAGGATGGTCTCACTTAAATGATGGATATAGGGAAAAACAAACAAACAAATAAGAAAGAATGAAAACAACCAATGGGACTGAACCATGGAGCCAGAGAGGAGGAGGGGAAAGTAGGTGGGGGAGGTGAAGAGCACAAAAGATCAGGATGGTGAACAATTGTTAGTGAAGTGGGAAAGCCCCGGGGTACACAATAATGGACTAATGTAATATAAATATAAATATACATATATATGCAAAAAAACACACCAGATATCGGAAGAGAACAACGGGCCAAACAATGAACAACTGAACATCAACTTCACCAACCAACAAACGGGAAATGGGAGATGAATCGCAGAAAAAATGGGAGATGGAGTGACTGGAGGGGGGATATAGAGGTGGAGGAGGGATCAATTAATGCACAAATGTGACAAATCAATAAAATGAATTTGTTAAATTTTAAAAAATTTTTAAATAAATAGATAAAATATTATTAAAATAAAATCAAATCAAGAAGTCTCTTCCCCAGAGACCAGGCTACAAAGTTAAATCTGTAGGTGTGACTGAGAACTCATGAAATGCAAAAAGGGAACAACCCAAGCCCAATGCAGTCAGAAGTCAACAGGAGAGCAGAATGTGGTTCATTGCCCAGTGACTCAACTCCGTGACTCTACCTCACGATCAACAAGTCAGCCCCCTGACACCTGAATTTGGGGAGATAAGAGGAACTATCCCAAGTCTTCCCAAGGACTGATATCACTGGGGAAAAGACATCCCCACTCAAGCATGACTATGGTCAGTAGGGGATAATCCACACCAAGATGGTGTCCGGATTCCAGCTGAAGACACACAGCTGACCTGAGGTTGGTGTGAATGCTGAAATCGGAGCATCGCCAAGCAAAGGAGTGCTAAGGAGCCATACCCACCAGTCCAGGTCAGAGCGAGAGGGAAGTACAGAGGAAACAAAGTGGATAGCGAGCTCCTGGTTTTCTAAGAGTGTCTGTGGACTCTGTAGGCTAGATTGGGTCTTTGTCCAGACCCATCTGTGGTATAGATGTGCTGACTGCTGACGTCATCCTCATGTGTTTCTCCAGCTGGGTATTTTGGAATGAAATCACACCTAGGATCTGACAATGCTCAGTCTTCCTTTCTCTGTGCCTTCCTGCACAAACCTATCTAATGTGGCCCCAATTCAAAAACCCAGTTGATGAGATGTGACCCCCCCGGGACTAAATGAAAGATTTAGGCAAACAAAACTGTGCAGCTGACAACTTTTGCGGATGGGAAGATGGGGGAAATGGGTTTAGGAATCTCATCCTGTGGTCAAGAGAGTGGCTGCCACCCTTCTCAAAGCTAACAGGAGCGTGTAGGAAACCCCACTGGTCTGGGGAGGTCAGGCTCCGAATACCTGTGCACGGTGGACAACACCTTCCTGATGGCAGAAATGAGGATGAGGCAACTAGAAGGCCACTGTGGGCACCAGTGCTCTCATACCTGCCCTTGGAATGAACCACTTTCTGAGAAAATCACCCAACTGCTGGGTCTTGAGATCTCTGGCACTCTTCTCCAGAAACGCCTGGAAATTTGTAAGACATGTATCTGGGGCTACCTCTCTGAACCCAGATATCACAGGCTTCGCAAAGAAGACCTTGTGGGGATTTCCTGGGTGTGCTTGCAGCGCTGATTCTCGGAGTGTTTTTTGCCCTAATCCCAAAGTCTACAAAACATACATGCTTTATGATGCGAAGCGCACTTGTAAGAATTCACCCTCGGGCTGTCTTCTGAGGTCTACGCGAACATGCATAAACAGCACTGCTAGTCACGGCATTATTTATCAGAAGGGAATTTATAAACAACCTGAAGTTCCAAAAATAGAGAGATATTTTTTACCTAATCACAGATTCCTATATAATTACTCTGCAGCCATGAAAATTCAAGGTGCTGAAAAATATCACCAGAGAATATTCAAAATATAATGCAGAATGAGATCAAGAGAGTTCTGGCTCAGAGCGTTCTGAGCCAGGCATTACAGTAACTCCACTTTATTTCTAAACTGTACACTTAGGTGCATGGGGGAAAATGCTAACGGTGATGAGATGTGGCCAGAGAGACAATGACCGATTTGCTCCTCTCTTACGTTTTGCAAGGTTTCCTCCTTGAGTTTTTCCTTCGCCACTGCAGTCTGCCCAAGGAAGGGCTCGGGCCTTGGTTAGTTCCTGGGTCAGAGGGACTCATGGCAAGTTACCAACGTCCTCTGCACCTCCCTTTTGCCATGTAGACAAAAGTGTCTGCCTCATAGCAGATAATGACTCGGTAGTGACTCAAAATAAAAACGAAATATAAATAAATGAATAATCTCTGTGAAGTGCTTAGCACAATTCCTGGCACAGCGTTGGTGCCACTAGAGGAAATGAAAAACAACTGTTATTTTAAAAATGAAAAGAACATTATTTTGAGGTTTGGCCTTGACCTCTGCTGGTAGCCAACAGAATCTACCCAACTACTCTGTGAAAAATATCTGGGTCACCAGAGGAGTTGGGATAGGGAGCATGAGGTGGGTAGAGGGGCTTGGGGGGGGTGGGGTAAGGGTAGTGGAGAGAAGGTACTAGGGCCTTGGCACTGGAGTTCTGATGGTGAGTATGAAGTGTGTGCACATAGGAAGGCAGGAAGACTGAGTCCCCAAATTAGACAGTTATGTAAATGATTGGTAATGAATAAATCTGGGGACAAAAAAAAAAGAAGACTCCACCTAGCTGTGCGGCCACTGAAAGGTCAGTTCTGTCCAGGGAGAGACAAAGAGGTTCTCCACTGAGCCACCGAACTGAAGGGACAGCCTTTCTGTCTCTTAGCCCCCTGCAGAAGCTCCAGCTCCTACATCCACAATGTCTGGAGCTGCTCCAGGGAAGGTTATCCAGGAATTGTTTTCAAAGCTGAAAACCCAACTAGGTACACCAGTCAGAACCCCGAGCCGATTTAGTTGTACGGAAGCATCACACGGTTACATTCAGCCCTGAGTGCCAGGACTCACAGAACCTGGAAGCTATAATTGCCACCAGGAAGCCAACAGAGGTCATTGTCTTTAAGGGGGGCCACCATTTTGTGACGTCTGGAAGCCAAGTCAGCCTGACTTGTCAGAACCCTGAAGCCCATCCTCCCAGAGTCAGTCCCTGAATGCAGCCACCAGCCTTGAGTGACCAAGAAGGGTCGCCTGCTGGAGCAACCTGCACCAGAGCAGAGGCTGAAACGTCCAGCGCCTGGGAGAAACCTCTGGCCTGGGGTTCCCAGGACTGGGAGTCATCCCAGCCTCCCTTCCTACCTGAGCCCCAGAGTCTGAGCTCTTTCCTGCCCATCTTCTCTTCTCAGCCTGGCTCTCAGGGAGGAACTGCCAGCTCCCGTCTCCAACAGCACGAAGACACTTCTCTCAGCTCAGGAAAGTCCTTGGTCATAACCCCTCTCTCCCTAAGAGCTAAGGGACGGGCAAGCCCCCTTTCCATCTCAATGCACATGCTCGCCATGGAGCATGAAGCTCTGACAGCTGTGATGTCCTGTCCCCATTGGGCTCACTGCACATGCAGGTGGTTTATTCCCCCCCGCCCTGCCCCGCCCCATGACACAGCTGGTGCAACCAGAAGAAGGACCCAAGAGGTGACGGACACTGGCTCTGAGAGGTCCTCCCCTTTGCAGCTGCCACCCAACACCCACAACCCATGATGTCAGTACAACAAGGCAATGTCCTGGAAGGGCGGTCCTCCTGTTAAGTCGATTTGGGGAGGGAGAGGGTGCCGTGGCTTCATTAAGCTTTCTCCTCCCCGCTGGGATCCCAAGTCTCTTGTTCAGAGAGACAATGAGAGGCTATATCTCCATAGTGATTATCACCATTCAGCACCAAGCCTCCCCATGTCAGCTGCCAAGCAGAGAGGAACTCCTGACAGCAGAATAGCTCAAGCCCGATCTAGAGCCTGCTCCTCTCACCTGCCTTAAGAGTCAGAAAGGGGGCTGATGGGAAATTAAGACGCCCTGGTGGAAAGAGCATAAAAGTTGTGAGACAGACACAAGTGGGGGTGTGTCCACTGCTTTCCAGCTGAGTGATCCTGGCCAAGTTACTTTTCACAAGCTCCAGTTTCTCCATCTGTAGAATGAAGGATAACCCATACTACACCGAGTTGTGAGGAGAAGTGAACAAATGAATAGTGAGAAGGACCCTGAAAAGGTCAGTTGGTGGCAAATGCATTACCTGGTATCTCCACAGCCATCCCTACCACATGGTGACGTCACACACTCAATCGAATCCTCCATGAAGTCCAAAAGTATTCTGAATCTCATTCACCCTGTCTCCCTCCCCCGCCACCCAGACAGGCATATGTAGAGAGCGACCCTTCAATATTTGTCAAAGGAGTGATTTAATGAATGCCATTTGGTCTCTGAATGTGCCTTCTGTATTTTATCATTTCGTGAATGATGCATTACCCCCATGAGCTTTTGGATTTCCATTTAATCATGCATCTAGATTAAATTCTGATTTATTTCCATGACCCTGAATTTCACACAGTTCTTCCCCTGTATTAGCCCACCTACATGGATACAAGCTCTACATCAAATGTGTGTAACAAGCAGCCCAGAACTCTACAGCTTAAAGCAACAATGCATTGTTCCCCCAGCCCTGTGGGCTGACGTGGTTATTTCTTCTGCTGGTCTCACTTGGCCGCAAATAACTCATAGTTAGTGGTGGGGCCCAGGCATGGCAGCCGGGATGATCCAAGAGGGCAAAGTCAAAAGATCAAAGACTCCAGGGATCAGGCTCTGAAATTAGCAATATCACATCCACCACATTCTTCAGTCAAAGCAAATCCCAAGAGCAGCACAATCAATTTGGAGGGGGGGGAAGGTCTCATAGGGAAGTACAGACACCACCTCTTGATGAAAGGAGTTTCAAAACAGATTGGCTTTCAAACCACACAAAGGAAAAACACACATTGAACTTGACCTGTGTAGATACATAGGAATAGCACCCATCCTCCTTGAACCCCACAAAAACTCAGGAGGGTCTGATATTGGAAAACACTTTATCCCCACATTAGGAATTTTCAAGGCCATTCAGGGTTGCCTGAAACTCTTTCCCTGGGTGATTTCATTTACTTTCATTATTTCAATGCCATCTATATGCTAATGGCCCTCAAATTTATACCTCTGTTCAACTTCTGACTCACACACTCAACCCTTGATTCTGGTCCCCAAACTTGTTCCCATCCATCGTCTTTCCAGTCTCAGGAAAGGAAAATCATCAGTCACCAAATTGCTCAGACCACAATTCTTGTTTGTCCTCACTTGCTCCCTCTCCTTCGCCTCCCACTTTCAGTCCATCCACACGTCCTGTCAGCTCTCTGCAAGTCACGTCTCCCCTTTACCACGATGGTGTTCACTTCCTGAGGCTGCCGTAATGAACTGCTTCCAAACAGGTGACTTAAAACAGAACGTTTTGTCTCACAGATGTCAGCCAGATGTCTGACGTCAAGGTATTGGCAGAGCCAAACTCCCCCTGTGACCTAAGAGGACAATCCTTCCTCGCCTTGTCCTAGTTTCCAGGGGCAGCCTTGTCATTAGTTGACTTACAGCTATACTACTCGAGTCTCTCCCTCCACTGAAACGCAGCATTCTCTCTGTGTGTCTCCATATTTCCATGCGGATTTCTCTTCTTAAAAAGACACCAGTCATATTGGATGAGGGTCCACCTGAATGCACTAGGATCTCACTTTAACTTGATGACATTTACAAAGACCCTATTTCCAAATAAGATCATAAGAAAGCGGAACAGAGAGACTAAAAGCAATCACTCTCCTAAAAAAAAAAAAATAGCTTAAAAATAGGAAAAAGGACCGATCCAAATAAGGTCACATTCACAGTCCTAACCAGAGATGAGGGCTTCAACATACCTTTTTGTTGGACAGGGTTTAACACTTTAAATGACTGTAATCCCAGGTTAAATCACCATCAAGTCTCACTACAATCTTCTCTTTAACAAGTCTCCCTTCTGCATATATGACCCCCTGTATATAGCAAAATCTTGGAACAAAGTCTAAACTCTTTCTCTGGCCTTCAACGTACAAAATCATTAGGTCACAATCTTTCCTGACCTCTGCCACACCAAGTGTCTCTGTTCCCTATCAAGCCAGAATCTACTCAAGTGAGTCTGAGTGTTCCCAGTGCCATTGCAAGCACTCAATAACTCATCCCTTCTTGGCACACAGATAGATGTCCCAACGTCACATCTCCATGGGTCTCCCTCCTCATTCTCTCTCAGATCTTTCCTAATTTGACTTCTCACATAGCACTTAGAACTATGTAATCTGCTTACTTATTTACTGATTTATTGTCTGTCATCCTCCACTAAAATATGAGCAGAGCCTGCCAAAAAATAGATGCTGCATAAACATATGTTGAAAGAGTGAACTATTTCTTGATAGTCAAGTTCAGTGAACTTTTCTCAATATTTATCCTATAGAACCTAGTATATTTTACAGGATCAACTTTCTTGAAATCCTCTACCATCTCGTCCCCCATCCCAACGATCTCAAGGTCTTGGTCTCCTGGTTTTCCTTCATGTAACTTCTCTGCCTACTTTGTGGTCCTCTTCTTCATTACCTTCAATGTCAGCTTACCTTGGGGTTGAATTTCCGGTCCCTGTGGTTAAATGTTCAGTCCCCAAAAACGTGCACGTTTGGATCCTGGGAACTGTGAATATGCTACCAGACACAGTAAAAGGGACTTTGCAGATGTAATTAAATTAAATTAAAAATCTTCAATTGGGAGATAATCCTGAATTAGTGGGGTGGGTCCAGTGTAATCACAAGCGTCATTATAAGAGTGGCAAGAGGGTCATCTGAAGAAGATATTGTGCCAAGAGGCAAGAGCGATGAGGCCATAAGTCACAGCATGTGGGGAGCTTCTCGAGGATGGAGAAAGTAAGAGACAGCTTGTCCCAGCTCTGGCAACACCTTGAGTCCCATAAAAGCCATACTGGACTTATAACAAAAAGGCAAAAAATTGCTTTATTTTGAACCACTAAGGCTGTGGTTATCTGTTACAGCAGTGAGAGGAAACTAACAGAGCTCTCTTCACTTCCATTCTGTATGCCTGCTTGAGGCAGCTTCCTCTTTCACCTACAGCTTCCAACAACCATCCATAAGCAAATGTGTCTCCTCTGAATTTCAGAGTTACATATTGAGCACTTTGCTTCCCATTTTTAGTTAGGTATCTACGGGTCCCCCAAACTCAGTATGTCCTCAGTTCAATCCTCCTCCACTCCACCAGAGCTCGGTTTTCCTTGTCTTAATTGATGGAATCTTTATGCACCCTGTCTCCAAAGCAGGGCACCTTAAGAGTTTCCTCTCCTTCACCTCAGTGTCCAAGTAGTCTTGAAACTCTACTAACTTTATTTCATAAATTCGTTGCTTCCTCTCCATTGCTTCTATCATACCCTTGGTTTCCATAACCGTCTAACTGGTTTCCCAGTCTCCCTCCTGTGCATTTTTCAATGCAAAATATCTTACCACAGTCCTCATTACTAGATGCCATTGAAATAAAAGTCAAGTTGCTAACCATGACTTACATGCCTGCAATCATTTGCCTCTCACCTACCTCACTCCTGCACACAGCCTATCTTTCCACTCCCCCAAATGCTGTCCTCTGTTGGAAGACAAGGAAGAGGGAGCAAAGAAAGGAAGCTACTACAAACGTTGGTTTTGCTACCAAGTTTCTTTTTTTTTTTTCACTCACCTCTCTAAGCCCCAACCCCACTGACTTTCAGTTCAAGGACAGAAGAAATACCCCTCCATATAAGACACTGGCAAACATAAATCTCAGCAATTATGCATCCTTGTTATCCCTCAGGACACACCCCCAAAATGTAAAATCATATCCGGCATGCAAATTTATGGAAATATGCATTTCCTTAGAGATATGCCCACCCACAAAAATATAAATGCAGGAGATACAGACAGACGCTCATCCAACTGTGTATGCCTTTCTGTAATGCTCCTTAAAGTCCTCTGGTGCAGAACCAGCCTGGAGATATAAACACTCAAAACAGGAGACAATGACAGTTGTGGCTTAGGGTGCAAAGATCGGTGAGGTGGGACAGTGTGGGAAACACTTGAGGGTAAGCAGGGAAAAAGAGATATGACCCTGAGTGTCAACTGGAATACATTCATTCACCAAACCTTCCTGAGACCCAACAATAAGCCGAACACTGCGTTGCTAAGCAATGAGGACTCAGGACCCATAGCAGTTGCAATAATAACAGCAACTCAAGCGCCATCAGTAGTCATTATATACTAAGTGTTGAATTTAAATGAACTCATTTAACTCCCCCAGCCTCATGAAGTAGACACTATTATTCTCCTCAAGGTAGTGAGAGCATAATGAGAGCCAAGAAAGTCAAGTGACACATCCAGGGTCATGCTGCTAACAAGTGGCAGGACCTGAACAGCTAACAGACTGAAAGAGGCCAGAGTCTGTGTTCTTATCCACCTCCCATGACAAGCTCCCAGACCAATGAACACCCCCACGCTTAGGTGGGGATTTTCTTTTCTTGGACAGGCTGCAGGCAATGGAGGCCCCCCAGGTGTGGGTGGGAAGTCAGGTGATCTGGACTCAGAGCCTACCTCTCCTGCCTACTCCTGATAGAAGCTTAATAAGTTACTTAACCTCTCTGAGCATCATCTGTAAAGGAAGAGAGTAATATCTACCTTGGCACATTGTTTCAAAATCAAATGCATCTTCTCAATATCGCCAGCGGAAGTCCTCACTTCATGTCACCAGCAGGTTCTTAAGATTGATGACTTTTAAGTGAAGCCACATGTGATGAAACCAGGTCATTTCCTCAGCCAGGACTGTACTTTTCTCATTCATGTCATAATAAAACAGTGTTCAGTGAAACCATGTTGAAGAGCCTGCTGCGCAGAACTGGAACACAATAGGTACTCAATAAAATCTCTTCCTCTTGCTGCTGCAGGAACCTCTTCAATCTCCTAAACCTAATGCTTTCCAAAGCATGAAAAGAGTGATTACCAAGTGTGGCACGTGGGCACAGGTGGTTTGACCAGCAAAGTATTTCAAAAGGCACAGTAGCTGGGCAGAACCGTTGTAACCACAAACAGGAAGCTAAGCCCTTAGCAGCTCTTGTCTCTCTCTCTCCCACACACACACACCCCAAGTTCCTGAGGGCATCTGAATCCTCAACTTCTGCATCAGCATCAAGGTTGAATGTGCTGCAGACCTACACAATCAGACTTCCTAGGGGAGGATCCTGGACTGTGCTGTTCAAGTTCTTGTGAATATCAAGTTTGAGAACCATTGACTTAAAGACTACAGACTTTTGTTTTCCAGCAAGATGCATAGCCCAGGGACAAATGAGCTGACATGCAAGTTGCCAACTTTAGACACTTCCTTTACAAGAAACACGGAGCAAACAAAGACCATTTTCTGTCACTGCAAAGAAGTAGCCCTCTTAGAGCAGGATTTGCAGGCAATCTTTCAAGCGAAGTCACAGCCCCTTCCTTGTCCAGATTCCAGAATTCACAGTGGGGCACAGCAGAGGACAGGAAGGGTTAACTCTCCCACATCTGGGCCCTAGAGGGAAGAGGAGGGTCAGAAGCAGAGGAGAAAGTCCCTGGGAGCACAGTCCCCGAATACAGAGCAGAGTGGTGAGCAAAATAGTCTCCATTTGCCTTCTCCTCAGAGGATCCTAGGAAAGAACTTGGAGGGCAGCTGCAAAGCCCACAACACAAGAAAGCGGAGCCTAGGAGAGACTAAGGGACCATGCGGCTGGTGGAAGAGAAGCCAGCCTCCAGTGACAGGTCAGAGACAAGACTCCTGTTCGTACGACAAAAGGTGACCTTCAGAAAATTTCCTCTCCCACTTATGTTAGAGCTAAAGAGCAAATAGGAACCCAAACCCTTGCATCAGGCTCAGCAAATCCTTACTTCCTAGAGCTGGGGTCACAGGACCAACCTCTCCCGCCCCAGACTGAGCATCTCTGCAGTCTCACCCTGCCCTGAACCTGGTTAATGAAAGGGGCAGCTGTAAGATCAAGCCCACTCTACAACTGGACCCTAAGTCCATTTCGTAGTGGGCAGTGCACTCCTTGCATCAGGCTTCCCCCCTGAGCCCACCATGGACTCCAGTCTGAGTAAATGAACCCCACCTCACCTGGGCCCATGTCTCTGGACTCAGCTCTCCCTACCTGTGCCCCTGTCCTTCAGTGAATAACTACTCCTGAGCTCCTTGGAAGTGGGCTCCTTCTCTCCATAGGTAGGGATCCCCAGAAGTTCCAAACTAAACGCTCTGACTTCCAGCATTGCTGTGCCTCAGTTCTAAAGATGCAAAGCTCTCCCAGGGTGTATTCTCTCACACTGACTACTAGAAGTTTCCAGTTCTGACTTTTTCACCCGGGGTTCCTGTGTAACATCCCACTCCCAGCCCTGGAGGCTTGTCCAGGCCCTGTCCCTCCTGTGAGAACTTCCTGTGCTTTTCCTCCTCGCGCCTCCAAGTTTATTCCCAGCTGTGAGTGTAGATGGTGAAAAAGCAATCAGCACATTCACTGTGCCTCTACTTGGACTCTGTGCACAGCTTTACTTTTGACATAAAAACAAAACAGTGCTATCTACTGGCAAGTGGACATGAGCAAGCCCTGTCCAGCCAGCTCACCCCCAGAAAGCAACGTTCAGGTCAGCGAGAATTCACATGCATCTTTCTGATCATGAGGCTTAATGAGCAAGTTGCCTAGAGAATCAAAATGTAAACATCAGCACCACTAATGAATCTGTAATAACTGCACACGGAAAGGTAACCCTTGGTCTTCTATGTTCAGCTTTGAACTAGCCTCACCTTTCTTTAATACTGCCTACGCTGAGATGTCTAGATATTAAAATTGGGGTCTAATTTACCAAGTGTTGAATGAACATTCAAGTTCTCTCCTCAAAGTCACGCTTTCTAACCAGTACTTGTTCACTCAGTCACTCATTCCTCCCTTCAACAAGAGTTCTGAAGGTCGATAGCACCACAGGTACTGTGACCAAAGCTCTACGTAGGACCTTGTGAAATGGATGATACAGATGGGGAGGCAGACCACAAATAAGAATGCAAACAAATAACAACAAACAAATAATAATAAATAAGTAATAAACTAATAAATAATAAATAAATAATTACATCCCAGGTAGTTTATGAAAGAATCAAGGTACTCTAATTTTAAAAAAAATGAAATCAATTTCAGAAACAATGAGCACACTAGGGGAAGGAAGGCTTCTCATTTAAATATGCTGGTCTTTAGGAAGCCCCAATAAGGAGTTCATTTTAAGTCTGAAGGTCCAGATTGAATGGGGAAAGGAGAAATAATGTTCGGAGCCAGAAAACAGTATGAACGAAGACCCTCCAGCAGGACTGGATCGGAGACATTTGAGGAACAGAGGACACTGGTGTGGCTGAGGTGTTGTGAGCAAGAGCAAGGATGTCAGAAATAAGATTGAGAGGAAAATGGGGGGGAGGAGGGGAGTAAGGCCAAGAGCAGAACAAGGAGAAATAAGGCTGAGGGGAGGGTGGGAAAATAAAGATGGGTGGGGTGGGTGAAATAGGGCTGAGCGGAGAATGAAGGGAAATAATAGACGGAGGGTGTATAAGGTTGAGAGGATGGGCAGGGGACTGTGATTCAGGCCTTGATGCTACAGTGAGGAGACTCTCATCCATAGGCAGTAGGGAAAAGTAAAGTGTCATCAGAACAGCCATCCTAGGAAGCAGAGTATGTCAGTGCAACTGAGGAGTATTCTATTTTAGTTACTCATCTGAGAAAGAGAACAGAAGCAAAGCTGAAGATAAAAGGTAGACATCTCATGAACACGTCTGAGCACAGAAGGAAAGGTGGGCAGACTGAAAGTGAAACTAAACTCATCTTCAGGTGGTCGCTGGACTGAAGCCAACTGTGTGATTAACTGCAAAAGAAAAGAACAAAACCAAAGCACATCCAAAATGTCTCCTTGAAGATTAAGTCTAAAAGATACGGTGTAACTTAGGTTTTCATAATTTGTATCTTCGAGGACAAAGCACCCCTCCCAACTTGTAAGTCATCTCTTGGACTTACTTTAGAAATGAAAGAAAGCAACCAACTGCTTTTTATACTTTGTACACATGTACCTCAGCAGCTTAGCTGACAGCTTAGCTGAGGTAACATTTGACTAAGATCATGGTTTTTCTTCATCCTTGCCTCCTTCACTCTGCTTCCCACATTCAGCAGGAAATCCACATTCCCACCAGAGAGAAAGAGAGAGAGAGAGAAACACATACCAACACACCACCACCACCACCTCTTTCCCTAAGCAGACGAAGCCTTAAGTTAGACCACCTGCTCTGCCTTTTCCCTTCCTGGAGCTGCTTTTCCCAGTCCTGATGAAAGAACTGGCAATAAAATCTGCTGAACTAATTCTCTGTAAGAATGAATATGACTTTTCCCTTAAAATTTGAATTTTAAAAGAGATCACATGGAAATAAGAATACCTTGCACCAAGGAACAAATCTCTACAGATATACATTATAGGAATTCTGCCAATCTGAAGGACAAAGATTTTGTAAAATAGAGACCTAGCTGGCCCCTTCTATCAGATCATGGGCACAGATATATGCTATGCCAACACCAAAGTCTGTGTCACTACTGATAACTTTAGTCCTTTCCTCCAGCTATTTCCACACCCTTGTTACCAAACCATACTCCATTTTGTTTTGAAGGAGGGGGTGGGGAAAAACACTAAGGTATAGAATGGAAGTATTAACTTTGGCACTATTATTGAAATTCCAAAAAGTTAATGGCTAAATGTTGAATGAAAGTGTAGCACTTCTACTTTCATGGTTCTTAAATGTATTTATCAAACAAATATTTATGGTGTGCCAGCACTGTTCTGGAAGCTGAGGGTATAGGAAGGACCACATCAGATAATATGCACAGTCTTGAAAGGTTTATTTCCTAGTTCCATTTAGGTAAGGACAAAAGTTCAACAGAAAATGGTGGCCTGGCCTAAGAGACCCAAGAGGAATGTGAGAGCTGCCAGAGAAAGAAAGGGAATACAAGGTGAGTGACTGAGTCTTCTTTTCCCAACAGGGACCACTGAGTGTTCAGGAAGGCTTCTGGTTAGGAAGAGCTGTGAAAATCCTCAGTCTCAAAACTTAGAAAATGCCTAAGGCTGTGAATAGAGACTTGAAGTACATGTGAGAGAAAAAGAGATGTGGAATTGCATAAAAGCAAAAGCTGGGGGAAGTGAGAGCTTGTTAAAATAGAACTCCATCTCAAGTTAAAAAGCTTTTACACAGTCAAAGAAAATAAAGAGACATATCAAATGAGAGAAAATACTCACACAACAGTCAACTGATAAAGAGTTAATATCAAAAATATGTACAAAAATCACACAATTCAATAATGTAAAAAAAAACTCAATAAATGGTTAGCAGACATGAAAAGAAAATTCACCAAAGAGGATAATCAGAAGGTCAACAGACATGTGGAAAAAAATGTTCATCATTGCGTTCAACCAGAAAAATGCAGGTTAAAACCACAAGGACACACCATCTCATGCCTGGAATGGCACATATTAAAGACCTTCAACAAGTGCTGGAGAAAATGTAGAGAAAGAAGACTATTACATTGTCCATGGGAATGTAAATTCATGCAACTAGATGGAAAGCAATCTGGATTTTCCTGGGGGAAAATAAAAAGCTAAAAGAGCTTTTTATGGTGTGCCAGCACAGATACCATTGACCCAGTCATCCCACTTTTGTGCATTTACCCAAATAATATATAACCATCAACACTATGTTCTACATTGTCCAGACAGTATTGTGTAAAACAGCTGAGACACAGAAGCAGCTAGATGCTCATCAACAGATAACTAGATGAAGATGCAGCATATCCACACTAAGGAACACTCCTCAGGCATCCAGAAAGATAAAGTGCAACCCTTGTCAGCAAAAAGGAGGGATTTTGATCCCAGTTCAGAGATGTCTTCAGCAACGGCAAAGCACACTCCTTTCCACTGTGGCAGGAAGGTTGCAGAAACATGACAGTGGCCCCATAGCAGACCTGCAGACTAAAACTGAAAAGACCAGTCAGACCTACCATATGCAGATGACTGTCCCCATTAAGGAACCTCTCTACCAAAAAAAAAAAAAAAAGCCTGGGAGTTGGGTTCCCTAGGCCAAAGACCTGAAATACAAGGTGAAGAAGCAACAAAATGGGAGAGAAAACAGAATGGAAGTGACAGCCACCAAGAACAAGGAGGCACTGATATAAGCCAAATGAGTTTGGATTGGCCCTGAATGCAAAATTAGGATTGGAAATCTAAGTAGCACAGTCTACCATGTACCAAGAAAGCACATCTTCACCCAGGATAAGAACATAGTTCCAGAAAAGAAAAAGACCAAAGAGCCAAACATGGACAAACAGCAATAAGAAAGGAGACAGAGCAAAAGGGTGGAGGTGGGGGTGGGGGTCATTCCTATGTTGATCAACGATCAATCATACATTGTACAAAATCCAAAAATAAATCTTATTTTTAAAAAAGGATTTTGAGAGAATTATGTGGAGCAAAGCAGTAAAAACAACTTCTAGACACTTACATAGCAGATGATTTGATAAAATAAAATATAACCAAAATGGGTGGATATCAGTAAATACCATGATGGCTCTGAAGTTAAAAAGAAGGTAGTAAAAGGGATAGGGGGATGTAAGGGGTGATGGTGGAGGAACAACTGACAAGAATTAATATTTATGACATACAAGGAACTCCATAAAACTAAGAATAAAAGGCAGCAAAAAATAAATAAATGAAAGAGAAAATAAAATAAGAGTACTATTGCAATACTACATGTTGATAAAGATGTGGTGCAACTGGACATTCATACATTGTTGATGAAAGTACGAAAGAGCCCACCATTTTTAGACCAGCCAGTTTCTTATAAAGATGGAACTTAGCAGACAGTCCCATGTCTAAGTATTTATCCAAGAGGAATGAAAATGTGTGTCCACAAAGAACGGCTCCAAAATGTTCATAGCAGATGTAGTCAAAAGAGCAAAAAGCAAACAAACAAAAACAAAAACAGTAGACAACAAAACGTCTATAAACAAGAAAACAGATGAACAAATTGTGATACAATGGGACACTCAGCAATAAGGCTGAGCCCTAACAGGAGCCAGTCCCAAGATACCCAGTATGGTTTCTTCTCTGCTTCATCCAAAATAGGCAAAACTCACCCATACTAAGAAAACAGGATCTATGGTTGCTCAGGGCTGAGGAAAGGTGGAGAATTGCTGAGGGAATGTCTGGGAGGCTGGAAATATTTGGCAGCTTTTTTGGGGTGACAGTTACCCATATCAAATAGAATAGTTATGATTTGGGCATTTTATTGCATGTTAATTAAGATAGATTCGCTTTCTTTTTGTTTGTTTTTGTTTTTTGTTTGTTTGTTTTTAAGATTCGCTTTCTTTTTAGACTTTTAGTTGGCTTAATATCAGATTAAAGAGAATAACATCAGCAAAAAGAGAATAAAAATCCCAGCAGACACCTGAGTTGAGAGGGTTGCTCTTAGAAACTAAAAGTGAAACCCTGTTGCTTACCAAGCTCTGTCACAGCTTGGGTTCACATTGCCTCAAAGGATTTTCTGGCAAAATGCCTTTGCAATTCAAACACAACATGCTCACGGGGATTAAAAAATGGGGGGTGGGGAAGGAGAGGAATAATTCCCTTCGTAAAGTTAAGAAAAGCTACTGAGGGCAGAACAGGACCAGACATAAATTGGATGCTGGGAATTCAGTCCCAAATCAGATGTGCTCTCATTCTAGTGAGGGATGGGATGGTAACAGGAAGCAAAGATAAAATAAAGAAGAGTCATGAGATAATGTCAGGTGCTGAGTGATCATGTAAAAGGTTGTCTCTTAATTTTTTTTCTAATTAAGGTACAAAGTCAGAAGCCAGACAGCATAGAAATAAAAAATGGCTACAGAGCATCTGTTTAATTGCTTGCTGTAATTTCTGGCATAAAGTAACCTTTCAATAAGTGTCAGTTATTATTATTATCATTATAATATCCCTCCTCTCCCTCCCTTCTTAAAGAAAATCATGAACTTTGAGAATAAATGTGCAATGAAAGACATGTATAAAAATATTCATAGCCATTTCATTCATAATAGCTAAAACTGGAAAGGACCCAAGAGGAGAATGGGTAAATAAATTGTGGCATATTCATATAATGGAACACCTCTCTGCAATAAAAAGAATAAACTGCAGCTACACAGCAATTAACATGGATGAATCTCGCCGACACAGTATTGAGTGAGAGACTTCAAACACAAAATACCACATACAATATAATTTCACTTATGTGGACTTCAAGAACAAGCAAACCAACCTAGGATAGTGTGTGTCAGAAGAGTAGTCATATTGACAGGAGTTACTGACTGGAAGGGGCATTAGGATAGAATCATGGGTGTTTAAAATGTTCTTTATCTTGATTTACATAGTGATGATAGGACACATGTGTAAAAAATGAGCTTTTTACTACAGTTATGGGCACTTTATATATGTTAGAACCTGATTTTAAAAAATTAGATTGGTAAGTGCGTGAAGTTAAATCAAAAAACATATTTGAGAATATGAGTCCTTTTTTTTGAGACTAAGACTCGCTATGTTGCCCAGGGTTGTCTCAAACCCACGAACTCAAGTGATCCCTAGCCTAAGCCTCCCAGATAGCTGGGATTACAGGCGCATGCCACCACCCCCAGCAAGAATATGAATATTTCTTATGCAGTATCTGTATTTTTAGTCACTGGTGACTTCAGTGGATGGAAATGCTGGACCACTATCATAAAGAGTTCATTCATTCAATACACTGTGTGGGTACCTCCCAGGCACTGGGCACCATGTTGGGTGCCCAGGATACATGACAACACAACTCCCACCCTTCACGGCATCCTTGAATGGGCCATCAACCATGTAGCCCTCTACTCTTAGGCATCTGGGGGAAGCATCTCTGCATGGGGTCACAGGGTTTTAAGGGAGTTCAATGGCTTCCACAGGAGAAACCTTAGATCCTAACTCTGATCCAGTAACTAAACATCACACAGGGCCATGAAGAGCAATATGGGTCATAGACTCAGATCATGATGCTTGACTGTAGTTGACATTTCTAGGTCATTCTCAAGGACGGCAACTGTCCTCCTGGAAGGCTCTCCATACTTTTGCGGGGTGACCATTGAACCCACTTAAGATAGCTATAAAAGAGTCCCCAGGGGAGTCAAAGTTCATCTAATCTTCTTTTTTAACATTCAGAAAAGTCTAAATTAAAACTGGAGAAAGAAAAGGACCGTACTTCCTACAGGAAAGGGGGGAGATAAATGAACCAAATGCCCAAGGGATAGAGACACTCCTCTGGAACCTCCTTGGTGGCACTAAGGTCAATGATGAGAGGTGGGACCACTAGACAGTCATTCCCCACCTCTTGCCTACATGGCTTCACTGCTGATGGCCCGTGGAGCTCCAATACTGTGTCCCAGGGCACGAGAGAGAGCTGAAGCTCACCCCAAATCTGTCTCCACACTTCTCACTTTTTGGCCACCAAGTGCATTGCCTAGCTAGAAACACACTTGGAGGTGGGTGGCTGCCAAAGAGGAGCCTCATCAGGCCACAGTCCTTAGGAACAAGTGGCTTCAATTTAAAATCCCCCTGGGCACTTTGGTGATGGATCACAGATGATGTGGTGAGAGAACTACAGGAACTACACCCATGGTGGGAGGGGAGATCAACTACTGTATGAAAATTAACAATGATGTAAGGAAATAAATTTCTTTTATTTGAAAAACTCATTTTAATGATTTGTCACATTTGTGCATTAATTGATCCCTCCTCCCCCTTCCGATCTCCCCTCTATATCCCCCCTCGAGTCACTCCATCTCCCATTTTTCTGTGATTTTTTGGTTGGTTAAGTTGATGTTTGGTTGCTCGTTGTTTGACCCATTGTTCTCTTCCAATATCTGGTAAATGGTTTTTATTTTTTTGCATATATATGTATATTTATATTTATATTACATTAGTCCATTATTGTGTACCCTGGGGCTTCCCACTTCACTAACATTTGTTCACCATCCTGATCTTTTGTGCTCTTTACCTCCCCCACTTACTTTCCCCTCCTCCTCTCTGGCTCCATGGTTCAGTCCCATTGGTTGTTTTCATTCTTTCTTATTTGTTTGCTTGTTTTTCCCCATATCCATCATATAAGTGAGACCATCCTGTATTTCTCTTTTTCTTTTTGACTTATTTCTGCTAATATGCGAATATATAATATTTCTGCGAATATTTCTAGTTCCATCCAGGTTGCCACGAATGACATGTGTTTGTCTTCCTTGATGGATGTGTAGTATTCCATCGTGTATATGAACCATATTTTTTTTAGCCAATCATCTGTTTGGGGGCATTTGGTTTGTTTCCAATTCTTGGCAATTGTAAACAGGGCTGCAATGAACATCGCGTACATGTGTCCTTTGAATTAATGTTTTCATGTCCTAGGAAATAAATTTAATTAAAAAAATTCCCCTGGGATATTTCAGGACCGAGACCCTGACCAGTCATGTGAATTAAACACCAAACACTGAACGCATTTAGCATGCCTACTGTCCACTGAGTATCTGCAGCTACATACAAGATATAAAACAATTCAAAACTGTATTCAAAAATAAATTCTCAAGTAATCATCCTCCAGGACATGTCACTCCCATGATCATGAGCCTCACTGGCTGCCCATTGCTACAGCAGTGTTTTCCCATAGGGTTTTCCATTTGCTCCCAGAACATGATGAAGGGTGTAAAGAACAGAAAGGACTGGACTCTCGATTCAAACAGCACATATCAAGGCCTTCACACATCAGCCCATCACCAGCATTTCTGCCTCATCTCTCATGAATCGCCTCCATGCACCATCACCCCACCCCTCCTGGAGTCAATGTGTGGAAATGCACTGCTCATTCGTGCTATTCCTCAGTTTATAATGCCTTATCCTGTCCTCTCAACCCACCTGCAAACTAGGAGCCCAGTCAGGCACCCCTCCATGATGCCTCCAATCCAAGACAGCTGTCTCCTTTCTCTGAACTCCTAGTGCACAGATCTGACCATTCATTCCACAACTGATGTATCTCTTCACAAGCATCCTGTCCCCCTCCTTTCCCCAACTAGCCCAAAGCCCTCTGGGGAAGGGAGTTTCTGTACCTCACATGAGGCCCTCCACTCGCAGTGAGTCAATAATGTCTACCAACAAAAGACAAGGTTCCTTGGGTTTCCATGAGAAATTCCAGAGAAAGACTTTACTAAGAAAGTAAAATTCTGTCTTTGGTTCATTCTTATTGATTTCCTGAGCTCCCAGAGCCAAAAGAAATTTTCCAGCAAGTTGACTTACTTCACCTGGAGAGCTGCAAATACCAGCTATAATTAAAACAGCAGCTTTATTTTCCAGGAAGTTTCTGGTCTTCACTCCTTTCCCATCAGTTAGAGAGCTGGATTTACTTTCAGTGGTTTGCATCATTTTATACAGCCCTTCTTCCTCCTGAAGTGATGCGTGCTGTGTATGTTTTAAACCCAAACAAACTAAAATTTTGCTTTGAGAATTTTTTGAAAATGTCTTAACGCCTCTTGAGCTAATTGGAGACACCTGAGACTGTCGCAGAACAAAAGTGGAATTGAGACAGAAGAGCTGTCTTTAAATCAAACACTGATGATCTCACAGAAGCATTTTCTAAATTCCTTTGATGAGAACCAACTAATTAACATCCTGATAGGGAGCCATGGATATTTCTTTTATCCTCAGGTAAGTTGCACCAAACCAAAGTACAAAAGGGACCAAAAGAAGGGGCCCAGGTAATTCTGGAAGCTTAATCGCTTGCTTGCTTTTTAAGGTCACACTGGGGATTGTGTTTTTATTTCTCAGATGGAAAAAAGCTTCTATCTGACAGCTCACTAGGCCACTTAGCCACTCTCAGACATGCATAAAACCCTTCTGAGTCTCAACTTTCTCATCTGTAATTCTCATTATCATTAGCACACTCTTTCATTAGTTACCCACCTGTGCTTCAGTTTACTTATTGAATCAAAGATGTCAACCAGTAACTTCTTTTTTATATATATTAAGTTTTCAATTGATTGCACACACATACATCATGTACAAAAATCAACCCAAAATGGATAAAAGACTTGGAAGTAACTTCTAATGTTGGAAGTTTTCTTTTTCTATTTTTCTCTTTTGATGCTGTTGATATGACACTAGGACTTGAATTTCCAAGGAGGAAAGTGACAAGCAATGAGAAACATACTTTGTGATCTTCTTTGAAAGGTTTTTCATTCACCCAGTATAACTTTTCTAGAAACAAAAACAAAAAAAATCCCTCATATCCTACCTTGCTTAAGCTGCAATTTCAGATTTGTAATAACTTAAAAGACCAGATGGTAGGCATCAACTCAACAAATATTTGTTGTATGCCTGGCACTGTGCTAGGTGCTGAGAAAATAAAATAAATAAAATGTGATCAAACTTTCATTTCTCCTAATGTGGGTAGTCAGAGGCACCAAAGAATTGCAAGAATAAGACTAAACAGGAGCCCTGCACAGTTGGTTATACTCTACGCTGGTCCATAGCAAAAGAGGTTGGGAGAGAAAAATAAAGTTCACTATTTCATATTGGTTATTCATTTAGATAGACTAAAATGTCTCCGCTGAGACAGAAGCTCGCTCCTTTGAAACTTTGAAAACCTGAATATTTAATGTCACTTTAAAAGGAGAAATAAGCAGGTGCCAATTGCAGCATGGAAAGTTGCTACTAGCTTCACAGCATGTCCTGTGCAAAGGACAGCAGAGAACCCCAGCTCCCTCACTACACAGCAACGGAAGCTGAGGGTCGCAGGATCAGAGTCAGCCTGATTTCACAGCAGCTGCCAGCTTAGACAAGTGGATTGGGCCCAAGTCCTGGTTCTGAGGCAGATGTACCACCACTAATAGCTAGCTGCCACTGGGGCAAGCCCTTCTCCCAGGCGCCCCCAAGGGCTCAGAGGAGAAACTCACTGTTTAGTTTTTCAGACTTGTTGGAAGATGGTCCGTCTTTCCTCTCACCACCAGGCCTTACACCCCTTGGGCCCCTGCAGAAGCCTTACTTGGTTTATTCATGTTCACTAGTTTTTAGAAGTACTTTGTCAAACTGTCCATTGTGGACACATGCAGTATTTGTCTTTGTCATTCTGACTTACTTTACGACACATCATTCCCTCGTGCTCCTTTCATTTCACTGTAAATGGTAGCATTTCATCTGTCCTTACGGCTGAAGAATATTCCACTGTGTGGCTGGGACCACATCTTTCTTAATTCAATCCTCTATCAGTGGGCATCTGGGTTGTTTCTATGTCCTGGTCACTGTTAATAATGCTGCAGTAAACACAGTAGAGCATGTATTTTTTAAGTGGATAGTTTCATTCTCTTTTGATGGATGCCCAAGAATGGGATTGCCGGATCATGTGGTATTTCCATTTTTTTAGTTTTTAAAGTAAATCCAGATCATTTTCCAAAATGGCTGCCCCAGGAGGAAACCACTCTGGTAGCTGATGTTTCCCACATCTGTTAGCGCTGGGTGTGCAGGCCCACCCATAGGGTGGGCCTCAGGGACCTCTCACGAAAAGACAGTGATGTCACTGTCATCAGATAGGAAGGGCGAGGTGAGCCTCTTGGATCCCCTGAATTCCCAGTCCCCCACAGCTCAGCATTCTCCTGCCTTGTCTGGCTCCAAAACTCTCCCTGGCCAAAACTTGGCATAATTTTCATGTTTTATGACTGCCTGATGAGGCATCAAGAGACAAAGAAAAGAAAGGTTGAAACCAATAAGGGAACATCCAGTGCTCAGAGAACCTTAGCAAAAGGGACAATCATAAAATAATGACAGGAACAGAATCAGGGGCCTTATCAGCACATGAGCTGTGAAACAGAGTGTGGGACTAGAGCATAATCCAGGGAGATCCAGGCTGACCCCAGTGAAATTTCCAGAGGTTAGCCATTTCTTCCTATTCTAACTGCAAGTGGGCAAGAAATACTGTATTCGGCTAGGGAAACAAACACGCAGTAATGGTTCTCTTTCTAGCTACATACACAAACAAGCTATTATGGTTATCTTTCATTCAAAATCTCCAGATTCACAAAGAAAAGTGGTAAGGAAAGAAGAAAAAAATGGATGAGATGAAAAAGTAAAAAGCCCTTAGCCATAATTTTCTCCCTTTCCATTATGGTATATTGCACCCATGTAATCACATCTAAAGTGGCATCTACAATCTCCATCCAGTAGTTCGTGGACCCTGCATTTCATCTTCCAGGATGCTGCTAGTATCCCTGTGATGGAAGTGAAGTACCTTTCCTAAGACAGGACGGTATTTATTTTGCATAACCAATGTCCTTTGTTTCACAATCTGATGTTCTTAGGACCTTCTCGGGTAGAGAGCATATAATTCTCTTTCTTATATGTAACAGTGCTTAAGAAAGATACCACAAGAACAGCCCACTGATAAATGCATGATCAATTAACAATCCCTATCTACAGTGGCTAAAGAGTCTACATCGGACAGACCTGAATTTCAACTTTTTCCCTTCTTGAAATGTCACTGTAAAATCCCTCCTTGAGGCATTTAGGTTGCTTCCAGGTCCTTGCAATTATAACTTGTGCTGCAGTAAACATCTGAGCACAGGTGTCCCTTTGTACCCACAATGAGGTCTCTTTTGGGTAGATTCCCAAGAGAGCAATTGCTGGGTCAAATGGTAGTTCCAAGATGATTGGATGAAAAAAATGTGGTATATATACACAATGGAATATTACTCATCAATTAAAAATGACAAATTCGACGATTTTATGACAACATAGATGTACTTAGAAGAAATCATATTAGCAGAAACAAGTCAAAAGGAAAAAGAAGCCAAGTGGTTTCACTATATGGGATATGGTGAAAAAAACAAACAAAAGCCTTGAGGAAAAGTCAAAACAAGCTAAGCACCAAACTGAAGCACACAACTTTGAGCAGGAGGGAAAGGGGGGGGGGAATGGAATGGAGGGTGGGGGGGTAAATCCCTGGGATTACAATGATGTGAAATTTATATGTAAATAAAGAAAAAATCCCTCCTTGAGACATAGTTTTTCCACAGCAGCCCTTTCCTCCCATCTTCTTTTTCTTCCTCTGCCCTGCTCTGCCTCAGCAAGAGTCTTATTTACTTATTAAACTAAAGACCTTGAATATATTATGTTCCAGTGGAGCTGTTCTCATTTACTTCTGATAATGATGAACTTCTAATTGGACAGAGCAGATCTAATACACTTGTTTTTCTCCTCTCCTCGGGAACACCAATGGAAGAAAGGGAATTAAAGGGAAGAGCTGGGGGGGGGGGAGGTGTTTACAATCCCACAAAGACCAAGAGAGCAGGAAAGGAGACACACACCTTAAAGACTTCGGCCAATTTTAGGGAGCAGGGGGGGCAGGAAGAGGAGGGTACCTGATGGAAGCTGTCGTAACCTCAGCAAGCTGAAACAGAGACAAACAAGAAGTGACTCAGCAACCTGAGCCCAGGAGAGGCTCAGCATTTATGGACACCAAGGCATGATTTGGGGGGAGGGGATAGAGTGGAATGGGATGGGGTGGGGGTGGGGGGGAGAACAGATCTTATACAGAAAAAGAACCTAAGAGAGAACCCAGCTCTCACTACCTGGCAACCAAAGGACTCATACTCTTTCAAAGTTGCAGCATGTCTAATTTCAACTGAGAATTCT
Organism: Uropsilus gracilis; assembly: GCA_004024945.1. Taxonomy (NCBI): domain Eukaryota; kingdom Metazoa; phylum Chordata; class Mammalia; order Eulipotyphla; family Talpidae; genus Uropsilus; species Uropsilus gracilis. The sequence continues at coordinate 64,505 of PVHY01005092.1, forward strand.
CTACCAAGTCAAACTCGGTATCCAAGAAGTGGATAAAAGCTTGTGCAAGCAGCCGGGTGTGGTGGTGCACTCCTGTAATCCAAGCACCGGGAGGCAAGAGGTCAGGGATCGCTTAAGTTCGTGGGTTCGAGATTACCCCAGGCAACACAGCGAGACTTGGTCTCGGAAAAAGCAGCCGGGCGTGTTGGCACACACCTGTAATCCCAGCTACCTGAGAGGCTGAGGCTGAGGATCGCTGAGTCCATGGGATTGGAACTACCCAATCCCACGGAGAGTAGGATTTGAGACCTACTCTCAAAAAAAAAAAGGAAAAAAAGCCTGTGCAAGTAAATAAGGACTCAAAAATGCGCACTGTGAAAAGAAGTCACTATAAGCTATGCTACCAAGCGAAACAGAAGCAAACTGAGAGAGCAGACACAGCGTCCATGTAATGGGACTGGAGGATAAATCAGGCTTTTTTACATCATTCGCTTCTGACTACCACCTGCAGCCTATGCAGGGGCACTTGGCAGGGTGGGTGAGGGGCACACACATCCATAAGTGTGGGAACCTGGGCCCAAAGAGCAGGGGTGTGCGCAAGTGTAAGTGTGCACATCTGAGCTCAGAAGCCTGAATAAAAGCAATGGTGGCAGCAGCAGCATCTCCACCGAAGCAAGGACGAGCAGTGTGACTACTGAAAAGGTAAGAGAGAGGAAATGTCAAAGAGCCCAGAGAAAGATCTCAGGGCCAAGAGACTCTGAGGTTTCATTGCATGCCTGCCTGCCTGCCTTCCTCCTGCATGCCAGCCTTCCTGCCTGGTAGGCCTGATTCTCAGAAAGCATTTAATGGAAAATCCACTGAGGGCTCCAGGACTCTCGTCATCCGTCTGACCGAGCAGACAGTGAACCTGCCCAGAGCCTCCTTGCCACACAGGAACTTTAATATAGGAAAGGACAGATTAAAGTGCTAAGGTCACTGAAGCTGTGCTCCCAGTCTGCAGAGAAACCAACCAGAGCAGAATGGAAGGGGAGGGAGAGGGAATGGGATTTACATATTAAGGATAATATGTAAATGTTGAGGTGTCTGGGTAATAATATTACAGGTATTTAACAGACTCGAATCTTCAAGGGAAAATCAGCAATAGCACAATAAGATTAAGCAAAAAATTACCTCTAGGAAAATAAAACTATGTACAAGAAGATGTAATCAAGAACAATATGACTTGGAAGTAAATTATACTTGTACAGTCATCATAATGCAAATAATGACAAGTAACTTAAATCACCTGTGATATAGTAAGAGTGGAAGAGGAACGTGAATGAGGGGCAGAAGGATTAATATTCAATTAACACTCAGTTAATAGACACTACCCACCACATTGCAGCATGACAGATTTTTAAATATGGTGATTTAGGAAGAAAATGCAAGCTATCTCAAATGCCTACCTCTAAGCTGACCTGGAAAGCAGGAGACAAGGGTCTAAGTTACTTTTTTTTTTCTTTTTAGGACACTTTCTGTGGTATTTTATCATCACTGTTTTACTTTGATTACAAAGCATTCATACATTTTAATTTAAAAATTTATCTCCCATTAATACATACTCTAAATTAGCATTCTTACAAAGTCTGCAGTTACCGTGTAACTAGCATCATGGTATTACGTTACAATATTTTATTAAAAGCATTTTTATTAGAAGTAAACATTCAAAATATGGCCCCATTTCAAGGTGAGGAGATTCATGCTTTGCAATACCTACACCAGCATGACTCCTCACAACAAAACCCCGCGTGACGGATTTACCACCTTCCTTCCGCAGGTAAAGAAAAGGGAGGCTCAGCTTGTCCAAGATCACCAGACACGTAAAGAGCAAAGCTGAAACTCAACCCAATGACATCACCCTTCCCAAAGCCATAGTTACCAGTTCAGTACCCACCCTTCCTCACCCGCAGAGATCTGGCCCCTCCACCATTACCACTGGACTGTGTAACAAAAGCACACTTGCACCCACCCTCCCAAGGTCAAGTCTAGCCAGACCAAGAAGAGGGGCCCTCGAAGAGAAGGGAAAACAGATCTTAAGGGGGCCTCAATGTCTGGGAAGACGGCAGCAGAGGGCAGGCCACAGATGACAGCATCCATTGATGGTCGGCGCACATCAAGTTGCACCTCACAGAGGGAGAGCCCATCCCAGGTACCTGGTCAACACACATGGCCTGTTCCCCTTCATCAGTCCTTCTGCACCCCAGCAGTGCTGCCCTAATTTTTTTGTTTTTTATTGCATATATTTTTACCTCATTGTATACCTCAAGCTTCTTCCACCAGCATGTCACCTGTGAACTCTTGTTCAGCAAGTCACCGAATCTCTTGTGCTCATCCCACCCCCAATTTCACCCTGTGCCTCCCTACTTCTGAGACTGGATCATACAGGTCCCTGTTTGTTAGTAAAACTGCCAGCTAACTGCCAACTAAGGTGCAGGCTGCCCCCTGGTCCCTGGTAGCTGGTTCTCATCTTCCTCCTGCCAGGCCCTGCCAGCCTATCCCTGAAACTCCCCTCTGGCCACACAGCCCTCTGGGACCACGTGGGACATGGGAAGTACAGGCGCGATGGCCCTCAGCCCCAGCAAACTGAAGCAGAGCAGAGGTGAACCTGCGATCCACGGCCCCCAGCCTCAGAGGTCAGCTGGAATAAGGGGCATCTTTGCACTCAGAGCTCTGCAGGGAGCTGAAGTCCTTACCCATGGCAGGATGGCACTACCAACTTTCCTCATCCTGGTTCCCAGGCCCACACGCCTCAGGGGCCTCTTTCTCCATCTCAGGCTGCATTGGGGAGGGGAAAGGGTGGGGTAACCTCACAGGGGGCGACTGGACAGCCAGGTGTGCCAGGTAATTGTGCGGAGCTGCTATCAGCATGGGTAAGGCTGACACGTAATTAGCATTTTTTTAAATACAAAGGTTGCTAGAAAAAGGTATGTTCTATGCAAGCCAGGGTCAAGCCCACTTGTTCACACTGCGGTTTCCTTGAGCACCTTTCCTCCGCCAAGGCAAACTTCACTGGACCCGGAAGTCCCGATACACAAGTTAACAGGGTCAGAAATCACAGGTACTCGTGATCACTTGATCTATTTTTAGACCTAGTGTTGCCTCTTCGTCACCAGGACTCCTCAAAACTGTGGGCTGTTCCCACCTCTTCCGGTGGTGTCAGGTTCTCCCAACAGCAGCCCAGACTGGCCCCTGGGGTCAGACTGCACCACCAAGCTGCACATGACCGACACGGTCATCCCCGCCACCAGAAACTGTCACCAGCTCCCACTGCAGGCCCAGCCTCCTACACACCACCCACCCACTCACTCACCTGCAAAGCGGCTTACCATGAGCCCCACAGCACAGACGAAACTACCCCACGTCTCACCCTCTCTGATGCCACCCGAGTCACAGAGACTCAGACCCGGACCACTTACCTCTGGGCTCTGATTCTAAGTGTCAAGGCAGAGGCCAGCCTTCCAGACAGAGTCCCTGCTGTGCTGGGGCGTCCTCACCTGTAGGAGGCCCAGAAGGGAGGCTGGGGAGGCTGCAGGCACGGGGGCGGGGCACAGGTGGGAGCACTGAGTACTGATCAGTCGCTCCAAACTGACTGCGCTCCGGTCCTAAGGAGCTGCTCCTGGCAACAGAGTCGCCATCTCACCCAGCCGGACAGGAGACAGGACATAGTATCTCAGTTCACAGAGCTTCTGCTCTAGCCGCGGAGACCAGACAAGGGTCTGAGACCCCAGTTCACTGGAATTTACCAGCCAAAGAAACTGACTTCCCCTCTGCAGCTGAACTCAATATTCGGGGCCCGCGTCCCCTGGTTTTGAGAGCATGGCTGTTGGTTCTCTCGGCTCCTTTCTCCCTATTGCTTTCCTCTGCCTGGCGATGGTCAGCACGCACCTTTGCACTGTGTTTAGCACCCTGCCGGGCCCGTGACGACACCCCCGCGTTGCACCTGGCTAGTGAGGTAAGGACCAGGTGCCCGCCACCACGCGTGGCAACACGTCGTGCTTGCGCAGCCAATCAGAGTCGGCCCATGGTTTGGGGCAGCCATGCTGGAAGGAGTCGTTCCGGCCCAAACTCTACGGAAGCCGCCGGTGCCATACGCAGTCGCCAGCCGCAGTTTCAGTTTCGCAAAAGACATCCTCCATCTATTGTTATGTTATTTATTTGAATGTCATTTTATTTGCGTGTAAGGTATAAGTCTCTTGTGTTTATGGATATGTGTGAACTTTACTAGGAGTTTATATCTAGTTTTGTACATATTTAAATAAAATGATAATTAAAATAATTGAAGACATCTCTGGGGATTCATAAAGGATGTTTCCCTTGAAACGCCACGCTAAAGCTCACACCCAGGCCTTGTTCCTCAGATGCGCAGGCTCCTAGGCAGGTGGCTTATAATGTGTCTTTGGATTCCCTGAGCTCCTTGCTCCCTGCTGGTGTTCACGGAAGCTCCCATTCATGCGACTGCATTGCTCACCTGATCCCCCACCCACACACTGGGGTTCCCTCTCCCTGCCCCTCTCCAGCACGCCTGCCCACGCACACCCACATCCAGCAGCACCTACCTGTCTGAACCACCCACTTTGGCCTTTACCTGTATGGCACCTTCTAAATTAGCTACATGTCAGCCAAGCAAACCAAGACAAGCACGCTCTTAGGTACAGGAAAAAGCAGTCAGTAAGCAGCAAGATAAAGGAAGCATGCCCCGCCGGCACCCACCCACTAGTCCACTAGCACGCTGGCCCCGTGGGGTGGGACCACTGCAGAAAGGCGGGGGGGGGGGGGCGGTTCACAGGTGCTTCGGGTGAGTTTTCCTCTGATGAGCAGGACAGAGGCTCTCCGGGAATATACCCCCCTGCTCCCCAAGTCACAGGACAGAGGTGATGGGGGGAGGGGACACTCCGAATGTGAGGATACAGCGAACAGTTCCTGGAAGGGGAGGAGTTAAAGGAGGCAAACTACATCTTAGCCTGAGTCAGGCAGTGGGCTCCCCAGGAATCTGCCACCCGCCTTCCAAACACTGAGCGAACTCCCTGCACCCTTCTCACACGAAAGAGGGGAGACTGCAGCTACTCTGGCCGGCAACTATTGGAAGATCTTCTTCACTCGAATCAGCGATAAGACAAAGTTGGTGAAGTCATCTCTGAAAATAAAATGCTTTTCCGGCGAACCCATCTTCCAGAGCAGAATTAGCCCAAAGAGCGTAGGAAAACTCCTGTATGAGTTAGTTCACCCCGACTAACTCCTACTAGGATTGCAACTAGACAGGGACACGCTGGAAAACAAATATCAGAAATAGCCAGAAAACAATTTACTTTGTAAAATGCGCGTCCTTAATACTTCTTATCCAGAGACAAATGTTTCTGGCTTTGTCATGAAATGACAAATTGTTAACTTTCACTACTTAGATGAATTAGTACACGCACTTCAGCTTGTTGAAGGATGTAATCCAAATGAAAATATTGATATAAGCAAACACTTATTTTTGCTTCTATCTGGCAATAAAAAAACAAACAAAAGCACTCCCGTGGCAGCTTTCATTTGTCAAACTCTCCTTGAGAAGTCTTTTCAGTTCGGACTCCTCCTCCTTCCCTTTAATTTTTTTTATCCAAAATTAACATTAGCAATGTGGGAAAAAAATGAACCCTTGTGCATTTTGGTGGGAATGTAGTCTGGTCCGGCCCCTGTGGAAAGTGGAGTGGAGGTGCCGCAAAACATTTTTAAAATAGATGTAATTCCATTTCTGGGTTTTCACCCAAAGAATAGGAAAGCACTTATTTGAAAATGTACATATGCTCCCATGTTCACTGTAGGACTCTTCACAATAGCCAAGACCCAGAAGCCACCTCAGTGCCTGACAACAATAATGACAAGAATAATGATGACACGGTATAGACAACAATCAAATGCTACTCGGCCATGAAAAATAAAAGACAAAATCTGGGCCGGGCACAGCGGCACATGCCTTTAATCACAGCCTACGGCAAGGCCGAGGCTAGGAATCACTTGAGTTCACGGGTTTGAGACCCACCCGGGGCAACATAGCAAGATCTAGTCTCAAAAAATAGCTGGGCGTGGTGGTGCATGCCTGTAATCCTAGCCACCTGGGAGGCTGAGGCTGGGGATTGCTTGAGTTTGTGGTACCCCAGGCAACAAAGCGAGACCTAGTCTCAAAAAAAAAAGATGAAATCTGACCATTGCGACAACATGGATGAACCTTGGTGGGAAAGATGCTAAGAGAAACAAGTCAGAAGAAGAAAGACAAATAGATGGTTTCACTCATTTATAAAGTATAAAGAGGGTAACAAATGAACAAACAAAGATATGTCCAGCTGGCTGGTGGTGGTGGATGAGACTGGACGTTGGAGGAGAGAGGAATGGAGAGGAAGGGTGATATAAATAGTTACTGAGATGAGAAACTGTACCTCTGAAACCTATACAGTATAGCCGGGCATGGTGGCTCGTGCCTGTAAGCTTCAGCCTATGAAGCGGCCGGGGCTAGGGATCGCGGTTCGAGTCCCGCCTGGGGCCCGTAGTGAAACCTAGTACCAAAAAAATAGCTGGGCGTGGTGGTGCACGCCTGTAATCCCAGCTACCTGGGAAGCTGAGGCTGGGGATTGCTTGAGTCTGTGGTACCCTGAACAACGTGAGCCTGCAGTTCCATGGGCAAAAAATAGTGAGACCTAGTCTCAAAAAAAAAAAAAAAACCCTCAATAAAAAAGTTAGCATCAGCAAGTTCCCTCAACATGCTTAACTCTGCACGGCTGAGTTAAGCAAGCTGGATTTAAGGAACATTCCCTAGGCCAAGGAAGTAACAACAAAGATGTCAGTTTTAAAGTAACTCTCTACCACAAAGGAAAACTAACAGACAAACAGGTTCACAGATACCACATTCTGGAGTCATAGGCAAAAGTTGCCCAAGCTAGTGTTAGCTCAGGCTGCCCTAACAAAATACCACGGACTAGATAACTTACACATCAGACATTTATATTCTCACAGCTCTGGAGGCTGGAAGATTCAAAGTGCAGGTTTCCACTTCTGGTGCGGGCTTTCTTCCCAGCTTGCAGACCATCACCTTCTCACTAAATTCCTCCAAGGATTTTCCTCAGGGTGTTGTGTCAATGAGAGGCAGGAAAAGAACTCTCTGACATCTCCTTTTTTTTTTTTATTTTGTTCTTTAGATCACAGCCTCTGTGTTTTTTAGGGATACCTCCCCTTCCCTCCTCCCTCTGGTGCCCCTTCCATTCTCTCACGCCCCACTCTTTGTTGCTTACTAGTTGTGCTAAGTCCATTAGTCTCTTTCTTTCCTGTAGCAGTGTCCTTTCACTGGATGAGGGACTGTGTTGTTGGAACCAGGCAAGCTTTGCTCATAAGGGCACTAATCCTTCCAGATCAGGGCCCCACCCTTATGACCTCATTTAATCTCGATGACCTTCGCACTCCAAATACAGCTCTGGAGATGGTGTGGGGCCTGGAGGACTTCAACACAGGAAGGGTTGGGGGGTCCATACACTCAGTCCACAGTAGCACCTATGGAGAGTATCTGTTACTCTCTGGGGCTTAGATAAATTATTTCCCAGTCAGCCATAGTTATTCAGTTCCAGCTATATGCTGGCCATTTTTCTGATGGTACAAGAGGGAAAAGGAGAGGAAATATTTGGGAAGGGAAGGTATGAATGAGTGTTCATGACATGACTGTTTCTTCTTCACATCTTCAGCTTTGTATGGTCTTTCAGTGGGTTTGTAGATTCTCAAAATGTTATCTCTACACTTTAAGCATGATGCCTCTGGGGCATAACTTCATTCAAGTCACTGTTTTGAGTTTTCACACAACTACATATTCCTAATCATATTACTGAATGTCCACTATCAAAAAATCCTTTCTTTAACCAGTTAATTATTCTCTAAGTAAGTTTTTGAGGTCTGAGGTTTTGCTTTTTTTCAGTTAAAATCCATACAAGTCTCCAACACAAAATGGACACCCATACAGTTGTTGAGAAGGAAGGGAGGAAGGGAGGGCGGGAGGGAAGGATACAGACAGACAGCAGTAACAATCACACACAAAATTTTAAAATAATATTTTAAATCAAGCTGTTTAAGTTTGATTCTATCCAATCATGGCCTTTCCTACCATGTGCCTTCTTTCCCTCAGGAATTAGCTTTTTAAAAAATTTCATCATAGGATGTTCATTTGTCTTTTAATCAATACATCAGAAATGTGATTGAATCCTATCTGAATTTGCTTCAGAGCCCACCTTGACTCCTGTGTGGCTGAGAAACTGCTTTAATGGCGAGTGGACGATGCCTACCCCACCTAGGGTCACATAGCTACCATCCCCCACGGGGTGTCTAGGGCCTTATTTTTCATTTAACAATTATTTACAAAAACCCCTACAATCTGTCCAACAAGGATGTAATGTTGAGAAGAAACAGACACAGCCCAGGCCCTTGCAATGCTTACAACCTAGGAAAGGAAACACACTCGTAAATGCCTAAGTAAAAACTAAGTTAAGTATACTGGAGGAAAGGAACCCAGATCTGTAAAAACAGAGACCAGGAAATCAGGTCAGAACTCCAAGACCTTAAAGTGATGATTCACATATATCTGTGTATATATATAAAATATATAATATTTAATATTTAATATAACATATACAATATATGTAATATATAATATATTCTATATAGCATAGATAATATATTATATATAACATATATAATGTGTTATATATAGAAACATATATAATATATATATTTTATATATATATAAAAAACAAGACCTTGTCACTACTGAGAGCTGCAGCTCCTCCACAAGTTTAGGTTCTCCACCTTGCTGGGCAGCAAACAACTCTGCCTTAGGCTCACCAAAAACAGGTGCCTGCCCTGATTCCTCTCGGTCTCTCTCCATCTCCTTCCCTCACACCCAATCCATCAGTAAATACTGCTGAGTCCACCTGTAACGTATCTCCAGAATCCCAACTACCACTCACTTGCTGCCCACACTCTGACCCACTGTGGGGCACCCTAAGTGGAGAAAAGATATGCCTTAGAATATATATATAAATTATTTATTTAAAAAATATATATATATGCCTTAGATAAGGGCACACCTTTATCTATTCTCGCCCATCTCTGGCTCACCAGAGATGGTTTCTGGCAAGTTTTCTTATCTGTGATGGCAGCCCCCTAACCTCCTAGGATTGCCCACTAGAGATACAGTCCCCTGAAAGATAAAGATTTTTACCCCCACGGGTGTTTTTCTGCTAGATAATGGATTCCCCCATCCTCCTACCCCAGGTGCTACGTATAATGGGATATTGGTTTTATCTTCCCTACTACCACATTGTAATCATTCCTTTACCAGGGTATTTAAGGGGGGTTGGAACCACTAATAAATGACTCAGCACATGTTCACTGAGTCCTGGTCTATGACTCAAGTCCATCTCCATCTTGGACAATCTCAATCTGTTTCATCCATTCTTCTTTTTCCTACCCGCAGCTTCCAAAGCCCACTTCACTGTTCTTGGACCTACCTTGTGGTCACTGCCTCTGAGCTGATCTTCCTCCTTCCGCCACCGTCTGCTGTCAACACAGTCATCAGAACAGCCCCAGTGGCCTCACATCTCGGAGCAAAAGCCCCGGCCTCACAAAGGTCCCAGGTGAACACGTCTGCACACACCTCCTCCTGCTCTGCCCTCACTCCACTGCGCCCCCTCCTGGCTACTTCCTGCCTCTTCTTGCTCTTTACCCAGAAACCCCTCTGTCTCCATCCCTTGTCTCATTTCAGTGAGTCTCCTGTATATTATTTTATTTTTTATTTTCATACAATATTGGTCACGTTTGTATGGTTGTCATCCCCTTAGGTTTGGCCCTCCCTTCTGTACCCCTTATCCCTGTACACTATTTAAAACTGCAAGCCAGGGCACCCCCTACACACACTCTCTATGCCTCTCACTATACTCCATCTCATCCCCAAATGCGCTCAGCCTTCAGCCCAGCATATAATTTGCTCATTTTGTGGTTTTGTTTTTAATTTTATTTTATAGATATTTTTTACATCATTGTCTACCCTTGAGGTTCTCCCACTACCCTACCACCGGTGAACCATCTTAATATCTTGTGCCCATCGCTCCCCTGACTCTACCCCTGCCCTGGCCCCCTCTCCTGCTCCACATCTCAGCTCTGTTGAAAGTTTCTAATTTTCCTTGTCCACTTGTTTGTTTTCCCTGTATCCCTCATAAAAGTGAGATCACCCAGTATGACTCTTTTTCTTTCTGGCTTATTTCCGCGAGCATGGTTCCTTCTAGTTCCATCCATGTTGTTGCAAATGACATAAATTTGTCTTTTTGATTGGTGAATAATTTTCCATTGTGTATATATAACACAATTTTCTGGCCCATTCGTCTGTTTGGGGCCACTTGGGTTGTTTCCATATCCTGGCTGTTGTAAATAGCGCTGCAATAAACATCTGAGTACAGGTGTCCTTTTGAACTAGTGTTTTTGTATCCTCGGGGTAAATCCCCAGAAGTGGGATTGCTGGATTGAATGACTATAAGACCTGAAACCATTTTAAAAAAAAAGAGAAGAAAACACTCGAAGACTTACAAGTCAGAAACCCTTTCCAGGACATATCTACAGATTTGCTTGTGTTGATGACCGGCTCCCAACCAGCTTCTCAGCCCCATCAGCACAGACACCCACTTGCTTTGCACTCATGCGTCTCAGGGGTGAGAACAGCACTGGCCGCTGCAAGCACTCTATAAATACGGCCCACGTGAACATGTGCTGTGACAGGCAGAGACAGCCCCACTACGCAGCCAGGATGACAATGCGCATTGTCTGGGCGTGAAGACACTGAGGAGCAGAAAGTGCCACTGTGTTCCTGTGAGACTCCATTAGCATGTTCGGCGAATGTGTTTGTGAGATCATCTGGCTGCTGCTCTGGAAAGTGGCCTAGGGCCAAACGAAGGCTCTAGGTCTCTAGCATCTTGAAGAGTTTTAAGTGTTTCTCACTCTCCCACAACCCAGGGCAGGGTAGATGAGTTGGTCGGGCTTTGTCGGCCATCAGGCCCTATGACCAGCATCTGTGGTCTTGCGCCCGCCGCATGATAGTGTATTCGCCTGGCCCAGGTGGTGTGTGCATGAGTGAGTAGGCTCGCCTGGGTCTGGGAGGGAGGATAAAAGGGCGGTGTCACCCCAGGGCGAGAGAGCACAGCAATGAGAGAATGTGAAGAAAGCACCAGAGAAAGAGTGTGAAGATTCCTGGGAGGCTGGGGGCTCACCTATCTCCCAAGTCCCTCCCAGCCCTGCCCTGTGTATTTGTAACTGCTAGAACCAATAAAGAACCTTCCCGGACCTGCCTGCCTGTGCACTACAGCAGGTGGCACGAACAGGGCGGTTAAACGACACCTAGCAACCTACTCTCAGGAGTAAATGACCGTGAACTGGTTTTCTTGGGGTAAACCCTAAATGGGGCATGATCATAGCCTCCAAAACCCTAAATTTCTTGAAAACACCATATTTTAGTTTTAAGCCTTATGTATGTATATGTTGCACTGTGTGATGAAGGCATCCGTTGGTTTTTAAAATGTTAAACCATTCAGTCGTTTAATTACTTGGTTTCCAAAGCAGTCAAGGTAAAACTCCCAAACCACAAAGGGGTGCCCTGTAGCCCAGGCATCACAAACTCCAGAGGGAGGAGAGAAGCCCCACCCCCTCTGGGCAAATCACAAACTATGGAGTGAATGAGCAAAAACAAGGAGAGGTGTAAAGCCAAAAGCAAGCGTAAACACAAACTTGCCTATCTATTTTGCAACTTTGCCTTAGCCGACCATCACTGGTGCTTTTTTTTAAGCTTCTATAAAAGATTCCCTTGAATTAAACAAGCTCTTTGTAAATTTCTGGTTTGACTTTCATCATCTTCTAATGACGGAGCCCTTTATCTTGAGGGCAGCTGATGTCACTTTTAATGTTTTCCTTCTAAAATCCTTCAGCAGCTCTAAGTTGGAAGAAGTCATTACAACTGATGAGAGAAATTAAGAAGAGTCTTTTTAATGAAAATTATATCAATGTGCATTTCCATTTGTGGCTAAATAAAGCAAAAGAAATGTTCCAGCTTTCAGATGAAATCTTGCGGTGGTGGAAGTTGGCTTCAGACACTCATCTTAGTCCTCCCCTCCCCACGCTGATTCCTACCCTTAGCCCTCCTTTCTCATGACCCTTCCTCTTCCAGCATGCCCACAGAGGAAGTGAGTTAGTCCGTTTTCCTCCATTAGCTTATATATCCAGCACCTGGGGTATTGCACCCTTCCCATAATTGTGCAACCCAGTGGGTGTGTGCACGTGTAAGTGTGCACACCTGGATCTAGAGGCACAGAGAACATGTGCACGAGCATCAAAGAGCATGAGTATGAGAGAACACCAGAGAGAGAGCCAAGGGAAAGAGTGTGAAGGTGCCTGGACAGTTGAGAGGCTCACCTGCCTCCCAGGTCCCCAGCTCTGCCCAGCCCTGCCCTGCCCAGCCCTGCCCTACCCTGCCCGATGTATCTGTGTATCTGCTAAACCAATAAAGAACCTGTGCATATTGGTGAGCCTGATACTTGCCTCTCTAATTGGTGGTGAGGATGGGATGGCTATATGGCAATGCCTTACCATCTGGACAAGGGTCTCTTTGGGGCAGGGCTAATACTATTCTGTAATGGGGCTGAGCCTGATTTCTGACTCTTTCAATGCAACTGCCCTTAAAGTCCATGAAGAGGCCTGACTTCCAACCCATGTTCTGGCTGAAATCTCCCCAAAATTCATATGCTGAAATGCCCAAGCCATCCTGCCTCAGAGGGGACTCTGTTTGGAGATGGGTTCTTTAAGAAGCCATCAGGTTAAAATGAGGTCGCTAGATCCAACCCTAGTCAGGTGTCCTTCTCAGAGGAAATCAGGACAAAACAGCCACAGGGAGAAGAAGTCAGGCACGGGGTGAAGAGCCACCGAGGGAGACTCCTCGGAGACACTAAGCTGCCAGCACTCAGACGCCGAACAGTGGGACAATAGCTTTCTGCTGTTCAAGCAACCCGCTCTGCATGCTTTGCAGCAGCCTCAGTCAACCAAGACTGCCTGCGATTAGCAGGTGTGCTTCAGCGATGAGGAAGATGAGGGGAGAAAGGAGTGCAGGGAGCTGATGATGGTGCCCACAGCAGAAGCCTGGCACCTGGCAGGGGAGAACACCATTTGGTAACCTGGTTGTTCCTAGATCGAGAATGGATGCCAGCTCTGTTACACAGCAGTTTCTGCTTGGCATCCACTAACAACACATCCTGGCACCTGGAGAGGGTTTTCACTTCTCTGCAGGCTACAGAAGGCTTTCCAGAGACCCACTCGACCAGGGTCACTTCTCTGGGTCACGGTGCAAGAATCATGGGGCTGAAAACAGAGGCCCCGTCACCCCAGCAGCAGGAGCCAGGGCAGCCCACTCCTGTGAGCCCCCAGGGCAGGCAACAACTGCCAAACGCCCAGCGTGCTGGCCTGCGCCTCTGAGGCCAGGGTTGCAAATCCCATTTGCTTTACATTCAGAACGACTCAAGCGTCCACCATGGCTCAGATTCAGCTGAAACACCAGTAGCAAGAGCCCTGAAAATGCATGATCACGTTCTCCGTCGTATGTGCTGGGAAAGGGTGGGGAAGGAAGGAAGAAAATCGTTTTTATATGAATCTCCATGGTCCCCAAAGTAAAGAAGACTCTCTTCTTCCAACAGTGATTATGCAGAATAATTGATTCCATAAAGGATTCTGAATCCAGTCAACCCTGTTTTCCTGGCAACGCTAAGCGTTTACCAGGGAAAACCCATAATTCCGGCGCGAATACAGTCTTAGTGAAAATCTGCCGATAAATCTTTCAAGAAAACCTATCAGCGATGCTGATATTCAATGCGGCACCAAAGATTGAATGGCGCCGTCCACACAGCACATCATGGCGCACACGTTCAGGCCTCTTCAAGTCAGTGTTTCCTCAAGCTGTGTGGCAGCAGTGGCATTGGAAAGCCACCCAGTCGTGCAAGCCACATGGAGGGAGGGCCTACTATGTGTCAGGCAGGATGACAGAAATGGAGGCAAGTCATGCGGTAAGATCAAACCCCTGCCTTCAAAGAAGTCACTGTCAGGTAAGGGAGATGGAAAACCAGTCCAGGGATCATGTGACATGAAGACAATGAGGTCCAAGAGAAAGTAGGAGCTGGGAACGGTCGCCTTGAGCTTGGGATTCTGAGGTCACCTGAGTCTTCACCTTCAAATCGAGAGAAGCCAGGCAGACAGCATGCAGGCTCTAATGCTTTACAATCTCAGCTCAGACAGAGGACTGTGTCTCTCTTTCCTGCCCCCCACCCCAGACAGACAACCGTGATTCAGCAGGACTGGCTTGGTCTCTACCTTCCCCAGTCCTCAGAATAGATGAGCTGGCACTAGTTTCTTTTCACTCCACACCTGTAGGAAATCTAGAGCTCAGGGAACGAGACATGGAACAGTAGAGAAAACCCAAAGGGCACAAGAGCTATTCTGGGTATCTGTGGGCTCCTGCATGTAGCTGCCCCTTTGAGCAGAGAGCTGGGGGTGGCAGGGAGGGTGGTGGGCGATCAGGGACAGTTTCAGATGTTAACTTGGAAGACCTGGTCCCACCCACCTTGGCCGCTTAAATGGAGGCGCTGGATGAATCCCATCGGCTGACTTTCTCTCTGTAAAATGGGGTCACATCTTTTACCCTGCATACCTCCAAGGAAGCTTTGGAAAATCAAAGGAACTATGATAAGTAAAATGGTTCTTAAGCCTGAAAAACACTGTACAAATAGAGAAGAAGGTTATAATTAACCTTGCCACAAAGCTGCCGGAGGGCTTGATTAAAATACACTGTACCCCCTCTGGATCGAAAGAGTGTGAATATGGTTTAAAAAAATAGGGACATTACTCCTAAACAGAGACAGTTGGTGTGTGGGCAAACCCCCATAAGCATTTTCCATGCCAGGAAACCTGCATATGCTTAGAAACTAGCACGTTTCTGTTGGCCTTATAGCAGCAGTGTAGGAGAGCTCGAAAAATGAAATCTGTAACAGGCAGCACCACTGCCAAACACAACTGTCCCGACTCCCAAGAGACACAGGGAACACCAGCGCTTCTCAATGGGATGAAACACACCCCGCTCTGGCAGCAGAGGAACCCTGGACAGCACACGCATGACAGATACTGACAGAGCCCCAGCCAAGGGACCATGTTTGGGACTCTGATGTTATGAACCGAATGTTTACGCCTCCTCAAAATCCATACATTGATAGTGGAACCAAACGGGATGGACTTAGGAGGCAGAGGTTTGGGGGAGTAATTAGGTCATGAGGGGGGAGCCCTTGTGAATGAGGTTAGTTAGAGACCATAGGAAGTTCTTTCATCCCTTCTGCCACACAAGGACACAGAGGGAAGATGGCCACCTACAAAACAGGAAGAGGGCCCTCTCTAGTCACCAGATCTGCCAGTACCTTGATCTTGAACACCGCAGCCTCCAGAACTGGAAGAAATAAAGGTTTGTTTGTTAAGCCACCTGTCCACAGTGTTTTCGTTACAGGAGCCCAAATGGGTCAGCATCATTTCAAAACCTGTGACTAAAAACCCCTTTTTAATAAGAAAAGGGATCCAAATAGTAAAACTAGTTCTGCAACCTGATAAATGAGTCACAAAAATAGTACTTTTTCTATCTGATTACAGTAAATTTTCCAATACAATGAATGCTTTGTTTGGCTGAACCATTTAATAGTCATTCACACTCTCTAATGAAACTACTAATTACAAAATCTCTGCATTGCAGGCAATAAAAAAGGGTTGCTAACCTCTTCACAGAGCTTTAGTTCTGCCATCAAGCAACAATTACTCTTCAATGGCCCTCCTTCTTTTTCACTGATTCTCACCTCAAACAGCCCAATCAAACCTACAGGAAAAATTAAGACTCACTCAGACATATAAGAAACATATCTCACAGACAGACAGACAGACACACACACACACACACACCCCTATTACCACTGTTCAAGAACTAGAAGAAGACAAGCAGACGTAACGACAAGGATCATAATCGTAGCATTAAACGAGTCCTTCCTACTGAGTAATCCAGGAATAGCAGGACTCTGCACTCTGCCCACTAGAGTGTGATTTTTAGTTCTATGGACACTAACTTCCACTCCAGCACAGATATTTGACACCTTGTGGAGTCAATTGTGCTGCATGTATTTTTATTTCCACCTATCTAGCGTCCTCAGTCTCTCCAGCTGCTGTTGCCAAGCAAAACAGAAAGAAGCATTAAGACATCATTAGACATGTGTGTTTCAGATGGATTACATTTACCCCCAGGGCCTCTCCACCTGCACAGGAGAAAGCAGGGGTTAATCACTTTAACTATTTTCACTAAGCTGCTTTAAAAGGAAGTGGAGACTGCAGCTGAAGAAATCAATGTTTACCACATAAACACAAGCAACAAGACAGAAAGTGGTAAAAATCTATCCCTCTGTTTTTGAAGGTTAAGGGAAACACCTTTTGGTTTTCACTGCAGTGGCACAGCATGAGACATTTTATTGTAGTTCATTAATTTATTGATCAGGAGTTAGACAACAGGCAACAGATTTGGAGTAACTTTTGCCAAATTCAAATTAGGTTCAAAGGAGCCAAAATATTTTTCCCAGATATGCCAGTTATTAGATTTTGGTGACTTATCTAATCTTCCAAAGAATGTATGTCTGTGGAAATGAACTTTTTTCTCTTTCCAAAGACCCAGGGGATGGGGTATGAGTTTTAAGGACTCTTGTATCAGAATGTGCCCAGTTCTAAAATAGGCAAACAATGTAAGAAAAATAATTTAATAAAAAAAAGCTTTAAGTGAAAGCAAAAATAAAATAAATAGGCAACTACTTAAAGCATCTGTTCAAACACCAAAACAGACACAGTCAGTTGACACTCCCTTAAAGCTCTGGAAGTTTTACCTTTGAGGTCTGTGTCATTATTCCATTGTTCAGAACACTTCTAGAATTATTTTTGAAATTAGCGTATGAGTCACAGAAGAAAATTGCTTCATGCCATACACTCTACATACAAACTCAGACCTCGTAGCTCCAGAAAAGTTTCCACAATGAATAGTGCCAAAATCATTTATAGCTGGTTACGCATATTTTTGCATATTTATGTTAGAAATTGGAACTACTGTAAATTCATGTCAATTAAAATACCACAACCATGTGATGATGATAGAGGCAACTTGAATCAGGAAGATCTGGGAGGCTGACTGCTTTTCCTGCACTGATCAGAGTCCAAGCTGCCATCTACTCCAAGCTGGCTATAGAAAATGTTAGGCTCTCTCACACTTTACAAAAAGAAGGAATGTCAACCAGTGTTCGCACTAATACAGAATGAAAACTTTCTATAAGAAAATGACCCCTTAATTTGAAGATCCAAAGGATCTTTAAAATGGTCTCATCCAGTGATACCTTTACTGTAGAATGCTTAGCCCACTGAATTATACTGAATTAAAAGTCACTGAATGGAGATCTGAGAATCTGTATATTTTAAGTTATCAAGGTGATTATGGTTGCAGTTTGAATTAAGGGCACCTTTTTCATTTTATAGACAAAAGTTGTAAAACAAAGGGGGTACTAACCTCAGAGCTTAACCTAGCACAGTGATATTTCAATTAAATCTCATCAATATCAGTGATTATGGACAATAACACATTAAAACAGTTGACATATGAGATTGTGATTTGCAATGGATATGCTACAATGGAAACCAAGCTCCATGCCCAGTCCAGAGATTAGAACATTATTATGATTTGCATACCTTTTTGAATGGTCTCAACTGAAAATCCTTTAACAATAAATCACTAGCAACTTTTAAGTCCATTCAGCAATTCAGAGTAAATTAATATGTAAACCCTTAATCAGAGTCAGATATATAAGAATGTGGGAAAGGTGCTTTTTATAAGCAATTAATGTTAGAAATTTATGTTAGAATGTGTGACCACAAAATACTCACCCCTCCCAATAGCTGGAGTTTCATATCAGAAATGTATTCCTTTAGCTTAAGCATTAGTCCTCATATTTGTAGTAAGTTCCTCTGGGAAGGGTCAGGCATTAAGCTTGATTGGTTTTCACAACTGATGGTAAAGAATCTGTTCATACTCTTTCCTGAGATGAAGAGCTATGATGGGCAGACAGCAGAGAAATGCTTTAATTGATATAAATTAGATTCTATCAAGGAAGGAAGAGATTATGGAAGACTGGATTTAGCTATCCCTAAATCCAGTTTTGCTGTAGATGGTGTTATATGATGAGGCTGGATTCAACAAAGTTAAAGAGTTTTGTTTTGGATTTTCTGACATATCTTTTATTGGATTGTGTTTTGACTTTCTGTAAATAAGGATAACCAAATGGTTGGGGGGGGGGCAAAGATGGATTGGTGAAAGGGCAAATTTTATCTGACCGGGGAAGACAAAGCCCAAAAAAAATTATAAATTTCAGATATGCCCTTGTCCTTGGCAACCATGTAACATATACACCTACATATAAATGATTCTGTTTAGTTTAATATAGTCTCTTGCAAGTTTAAATAACAGCCAACACTTACTACAAGCCAGGATCTGTTCTCATGTCTTTGTTTGTATTAAATCAGTTAGCCTTTACAATAATTCTCTGAGATAAATTAAATATAAAATCATCATTTTAAAGATAAGGAAAAGGAGGCCTAGGAAAAATAATAACTTGCCCTGGGTCATGCAGATAATAAATAGTGAAGCTAGAATTTGGAGACAGTATAAGTCCAGAGTCTACATTGTTAACTATATTTAATGCAGAGATTTAAAACAGCCTAGACAAACCACCTTACATATAAACATGTTAAAATTGGATTAATATCAGAAGTATCTTTGAAATTGCATGATAATCACAATAACCTTTGGGTTTAAATTTTTAACCCCTTTAAAGACATGGTCCTGAATTTAATCTGGGGAGAAAGATAAGATTAGAAGAACATTCCCCCATTGACAGTGGAGAATTTCTCAATACCAAAAGTTTCAAGTGGCATATATGCCAATTTCAAGTGGGTGAATGAAAGAGATAATAAACTGGAGGATGGCCCTGATTGGGGAAATGCCATAGAGATTCATATTGTCTAGATGGAACTTGCAGCGTGACGTTCTTCTGTTATGTCATGAATCAGAATAGAAAATCATAAATAGAAATTTTTCAGCAAGCTGACATAAAAGGAAATGTCGGTGACTATAGGAAAACAATAACTGATGGTTAAGATCTATAAGAAGAACACACCAAGGGTGATACAATTTGATGGAGAGGCTGAAGCTAAAGTTTTCAGAACCATGGACAGATCCCATGGCGCTCTCTAGGCCAAAGTCTCCCAGTTTGAAATAATCATGACTAACTTAAGCGATCTTTGATAATTCTTAAGAATTTGGATTTCAGTTACTGAATTGATCCTTTTGTTTCTTCCAGTCTTGTTATAAATGGATACAGATTAATATATAAATGAATGGAAACCTCATTCAACTGAAGACAGTTCACATGTTGTCTTAACGATAGTGGCAATACAACTTTCCAAATCTGAGTTGAAATGGATATACAAAATTATCACATATGTGAATAAATAATGAAATACTAGTTAATTTTATTCTCACTAGAGAACAACTGGCCTTCAAGACAAGAAGACTGCTAATTCCTTTCATTGAGGGCCTCAGACTTCCCAAGTGCTTGTCATTGTTATTTCTAGGTTAATGTGTGTGTGTGTATCACTCGTATACACACAGCATTAGCCAAAACTCAGTCATATGGCCATGCCCCAGAGAATATGAGGGAAGTATTCTGTGCACCCATAATGAAAGGGAAATATTTTGGTCAACAAATAGCCACTGTCTATTAAATGGGAAATCATTTGACCTACAATGCAATTTAAAGCATCAGGAAACATGATATTTGTACTGTAATGCTGCTCTACCAAACAATTTCCCCCTTAAATCTGAGAGAACACAGAGCAAGAATCTGACAGAAAGGCTAACTGTGCTGTATGGAACATAGTTCTGAGTTTCTTCCCCTCCAAATAACCTGTCCAGAGTTCTCAATGCCTATGAAGTACAGCTTGGTTGCATAGGGTCACTACAGCTGCACTTCCCTTCACACATCTGGTCACTCCTGTAAATGCAATGGCAAAGGACAGGTAGGAGCATAAGACAGGAAAGTTTACAAGCACATCCCCAATTACACCCAGCACTTTGAGGAGCATCCTGAAAGAATGCAGAAGAAAAGCAAGAGTCCTGATGTGGTCCTACTATCTACTAGTCAGACAAAAGATGATAAGCTGTTGTAAGTTCCAGGTGCCCCATCTGTACCAACTCAACATGCCCCCCATACATTGTAACATATCTACATTTATCAGTGGTTAGTGAGGTGTTTGAGGCTTTGATGAATAAAGAAAGTACAATGAAAGGACATGATTGTGAGAATAAGTGGCTACTCAAAGAGAGAAGGCAAGAAGGTGAGAGAAGATTAGATAGGAGAGCAACCTATCACATAAATCTATTACCACAATAATTGTAGAAGAAAATGATAATAATCTAACAGGAAAAAAATCATAGGTTAAACATTTCCCAAGAGCTTGAAAAACTAAAATTAGTCATGAGACCTCCCTGTAAGGAATTTGGGGAAATTTAGAACTTGCTTACAGATGGAACCAAATATACTTGAGTCACTAACCAGAAAGGTAAAGGAAAAAAGTCCAAAGTTAGATGTGGTTATAGATAGCAATGAATGACATTTCCACATGGTTTCCAAATTGGAACCTAGTCTCCCCCTATTTCTGAGTAGGAGTGGAAGGTGAAATTATACACCACCTGCTCCACTAACTTGCACCTGTTACTCTTTGTCTCTGGAACTTATACAGTTTTTCTTAGAATTTTAAGTCCTTACAATCTCCCAAGAAAGAAATAAAAGCCATCCTAATGACAGACATCCACACCTTCTCAAAAACTATGCAGACAAGCAATTGCTTATAAATGTGGTTCATAATTTTTTGCACAACATCCAAGTTCTTTTTTTGCCCAAGCACAGATTTTTGTGACTTTAAATCCTACGCTAATCAGAAAATATTTGTTGCTGAGAGGTTAGGAGAAATTCTTGGGCTTTGTTTTCCCAAGAAACTTACATTATAATAGACAAAGAAAACTAATTCTGCATCAGCATAGGTCCTCATTCTTTTAATCAGTGGCTCTGAAATGCAGGCACAGTGCAGCATTTTTAGGATGACAAGGCAAGAATGTGGCTATTCAGCCTGAAAATAAAGCAGCTTTATCTAAAAAAAAAAAAAAAAAAGACCTGAATGTCATCAGAGCCAAGCATCCTAAGACTCTAATTAGAGTGACGCCATTCAAATGGAAAACTTCGAAAACCTTGGTTGAAGGACCTGTGCAGTAGCTAGTAAGAGAGGTTTGAGGATAACCTGTCTTATCTTTAAAAAATTCTGTCTTCTGAAAGTTCTCAGAGCACCATGTTTCAAGCCATAACTTGTCACATTCCAAGTAACACCTGCGGGCAAAATGTATCAAAATGTCCAACCAATCACCAGCCTCCCAAGAGACAAAAGCGTGAGGCTACAGACCAGATCCTTTTATAAGGCAGACAGCAAAGCTAACATAGACCAGAGTGCAGTCACTCTAATCCTGCTTTCTTCAGAGAAACTCCCATTCGATTCTCAGTGACAATAAGATGATAACAAGCCATAGGAACCCTTCTAAAAAGCAATAAAGCTCTCAGCTCAAAAGATCCCACTAGCCTGTAGTATAAGCAAAATGACTGGATTTGTATCAAGAAAGATAGTCTCAGAGCTTTTCTCACTCACCTTTTCTCATCTGTTTCTTTCTGGGCCACATCCCTTTCCT
>PVHY01005093.1:0-86432 GCA_004024945.1 Uropsilus gracilis
TTTTTATGTATGGTATGAGTCCAGCCTCATTTATGTGCACATAGATAGCCAGTTTTCTCATTATTTGTTGAAAGAAGTCTGTTCTGTTCCCATTTAATGGTGTTGACATTGTTAAAAATAATTTGACCATATCTGTGCAGGATTATTTCTGCATTCTATATTCTACTCCATTATTACTATATGTCTCTCTTTATTCCAGTCCTACATTGTTTTGATCGTTATAGCTGTGTAGTAATGTTGAAGTCAGGAAGTGTGAGAGCATTAGTTCTTTTCAAGAGAGTTGTGGCTATTCTGGGTTCTTTTGAGATTCCATATTAGCATTTCTATTTATGCAAAATTGTTACTGGATTTTAAATAGTGATTGCATTGAATTTGTGGATTGCTTTGTGTAGAAAGATGCGTTAACATCTTAACAATGTTAAGTTTTCTAGTTTATGAATGCAAGATATCTATGAGCACAGGTATTCTTTCCTTATGTTGTCTTCAGTTTTCTTCCAGTTATCTTTTGTAATTTTCTGTGTATATGTCTTTTGTTCTCTTTGTTACATTTATTGCCAGCTATTTTTTTATGCCATTGTAAATAGAAATGTTAATTGTTAATAATTTCTTGTCAGATTGTATATTTTTTGCCTTTAATTAGTAAATTTATTTATTTGTATGTGCACAGATTAATTTGTATATGTGTTGTTAAGACACTTCATTTTCACCTTCCTCCCACTCCCCCTCCAATGCCGCCCACCTCCCTTTTGTTTCAAGCCATTGGTGTTTGGCCTGTTTAGCTTTTCTCTTTACTGGTGCAATGTCTTTTTCCTGCGTGATGACCTGCTCTCCTGGGACTTCATGGCCCACGCTGCTTCGATTTCCATGGATGTCTTAGCAGCGAGTATTTGTTCTAATCAGGTATGAACCCTTGTAGGTCAGTTGAAAGTCCATTGTGTCGCCATTTGCTCCTGTCTCCTCTGTTGCAAAGCTTTGTACCATGGAGGTGATTCTCTGTTCTCCAAACCTGTGCGATCACAGGGATTCGCGGCACCTCATTCATGTTGGTTTTCTCCGTTCCAGCATTTGTTCCGTGTTGCTGTTTCCAGCCCTTATGGTTCTAGCATCTGAGGCTGGGCTCTATCTAACATCCAGCCCTTTGTGGTAGAGAGGTTCTTTTATGGCGGCCAATTCTTTCGGTGGTAGGCCCAGTTCCAATCCTCTTCCTCTGTTTGCAGTTGTTCTGTGGTCACGTCCCTTTTTTTGTGTCGTTCTCCTTTTTAGGAAATGGAGTGTTTTGTTGCTATTGAACACATCTGGATAAGGGGGTTGCTTCTCTGCTCCCAAAGACACTGTAGGTGTAGTTCTGTGTTCGGTCATCGTTTCAATAGTTTTTAAAGTTTTGGGACCTTGTTGTTCTAGTTATTTTCATTTTTGGTCTCACTCAGGTGTCAGATACGTCCAGGGCCTTTATTCTTCATTAACTGCCGCAGAATAGAATAGGTGATATTCTCCTTCTGCTCTGATTTGTTAGAAGTGGGATTAACTGAAAGGGAACCCCCCCCCATTCCGCCTCCTGTCGGCCAGTGCACAGGCAGGGGTGCTGGCCTTGTCCCCTAGGTTCTAGGGACAAAGGCGCAGCTTCCTGATCTGCCTCCTGATTCCCGGTGGTTCCCGCAGTTAGATTGTTTATTGTTAATGTGTAGAAGTGCATTTGGGTTTTATATGTTCACTTGTACCCTGCTACTTTGCTTTAATTTATTCTAATTCAGGATTAGAATAAATGGAATTTTTTATATAATCTTTAGATCCATATGGAATCTTTCATTATGGAATCTTTAACATATATGATCATATATGACCACATATATGAGCACATAATCAGTGAGGCAGTTTTACTTCTTTCCCAATTTGGATGTGTTTTATTTCTATTTTTTATCTGCTTAAAACTTGCAGTACCATAGACTGTAATGTTTGCTGTGAGTTTCTTATATTTGGTTTCTATTTTGTTGAGGTGGTTTCCTTCTATTCCTAGTTTGTTGAATGTTTTTATGAATATGTATTGGATTTTTTTCAAATACACCAATTGATAGGATAATTGCCCCCCTTCATTAACACTACTTAATTTTCCATGTTGAGCTAGTCTTGCATTCCGGTAATAATTCCCTCTTGGTCATAACCCTTTTAATATATGATTTTCCTTTCCTAGTATTTTGTTGAGGACTTTTCTATCAGTGTTTATAAGCATGGTTGGTTTATAGCATTCATGTATTGTCTGGTTTTGGTATCAAGGTAATGCTTTTGCCTTATGGAATGACGTAGTTGTCATGTAATTGATTCTTGTATATTGCCCTTGTATTTTGCAATTTTGCAAAGCTCAGTTTTGGTTCTAGTTTATGGTTAACTTTGGAAGAGGTGAGGTTGATACCCATGTCATTTGACTTCAGAGGTTGTAACTGGCTTTCAGGTTACAGAGTATCTGTCAGAGACAGAGTATCAATCTTGGTTACTGGGAAATGGGATGGTACCAGAAGCCGAGTCCTTTTATCTCTGAGGTTCTCTATCAGCACATTCAACATTATTGGCAGGTGAATATATGCTTAAACATGTTGTCTTCCTTTGAAAGTAGTATGTTCCAATAACATACAGGCCACATGTGGAATATGGTTTCTTACTGAGACATATGAAAAGTTTATTAATAAGCTGGGTATGGTGGCACATGCCTGTAATCCTTGGCTGGGGAGCACTTGAATCTGCAGGTTTGAGACAATGCTGGGCAACGTAGTGAGACCTAGTCTCTTTAGAAAAAAGAAAAGAAAGAAAGAAAAGTATATTAATAATAGTGGCAGCACTGTGAACAGTGAGTTTTCAAAGAAGAGTGAATGATAGAAGCTAGACAATAAAGGATAACCAAGCCAGTGGTATTTTACTGAAAATAAGAGTGCCCAAGATTTATGTTTTGTTTTGTTTTTTTGTTTTTTTGTTTTTTTTCATAAAATTGTGGGGTATATATTATTTTCCTAGTGACTTCTTTTTTAGGTGTGTACTATGAGTTTGCTGTCTCCTGCATTGTGTCTAAGGTGATTCATACTGTCTGAAATCCTGGATTTTAAAAAAAATTTTTTTTTTTTTTTTTACTTTTAAAAGACTAGGTCTTGCTATGTTGCCCAGGGTTGTCTTGAACCTGTGGACTCAAGTGATCCCTAGCCTCAGACTCCCAGGAAACTGAGACTACAGGTGCGCGCCACCACACCTGGCAGAAATCCTGGATTGTTATTGATCATGTAGGAATTTTAATTCCTGGTCCCTTCCTGGCTATTGTTTTCATCTAAACCTACACATAAAATTATATCAGTTTTATAGATTTTTTAGTACCTTTACCAGTGATTTACTTAAGATCCTTTACTGCTGATCTTACAAAATGGTGATAAGAATGTTGATAGCATGCAATTATAAGCTATATTTTCCCATGCTTTACACTTTTTTTTTTGCTTTTTTTTGGCACTTTTGACATATTAATACTCATATAATTTATATCCAATTAAAAACCTTGATATTGGCTGGGCACGGTGGTGCATGCCTGAAAGTAGCAGCCTAGCAAGCCAGGGCGGGGACGGGGGATCATGTTTAGAGTCCTGCCCGGGGCAACATAACGAGACCTAGTTCCAAAAAATTAGCTGGGTGTGGTGGCACGCGCCTGTAATCCCAGCTACCTGGGAAGCTGAAGCTGGGGATTGCTTGAGTCTGTAGTACCCTGGCAACATGAGCCTGTGGTTCCTTGGGCAAAAATTGCAATACCTAGTCTCAAAAAAAACCCTTGATACTGAAGTTCTTGAATGAAGCATCTTCATGGGAGAAACTGAAGAGATACTTTGATGTACAACATATGTAGGACAGCATCCCTTACATATGCACATCATAATTATGTTTCTTAAATTTCTTACAGGATAAATGTCAGCGTTATAAGAAAAAGCGAATGGAACAACAAGAAACTATCATTTCTTTACAAAAGGATATCTATAGATTAACAAAGGAGAATGAAGAACGCATTGCCACTCAAAAAAGAGTATTTTCCTATCTCTGCCAAAGAATTCCTAATACCATCTTGGATAGACAGTAATGTTTACTACATAAATTAATATATAGCTCCATGATAGATTTTTTTTCTTTTTTTTTAAGAAAATTTTTTTGTCTTGGGAGTACTATCTCTTATAAACTGGAGGAATTTTCTTTTCTTTGCTGCTGCTTTTTCTTTTCTCTTTTTTTTTTCAAAGAAACTAATTGGTTGCTCTGGAGAAGTACATGCTACATTTTATTTACTTGTTTTCTTGTTATGTCATTTAGTTCACTCTTCTGTTTACTGTATTTCCTCTAAACTGGAAGTTAGTGTTAACTTTAGATTTAGAGTCCTGCCCGGGGCAACATAACGAGACCTAGTTCCAAAAAATTAGCTGGGTATGATGGCACGCGCCTGTAATCCCAGCTACCTGGGAAGCTGAGGCTGGGGATTGCTTGAGTCTGTGGTACCCCGGCAACATGAGCCTGTGGTTCCATGGGCAAAAATAGCAATACCTAGTCTCAAAAAAAAAACCTTGATACTGAAGTTCTTGAATGAAGCATCATTCAAGATGCTTCATTTTGGATAAATTCAGGGGTAGTAATTGTTCTTCATTTTGTAACACATCAGGAGACACATAATGTCTACTTGAGGCACTCTTAGTTGAGTGGTAAGATTGTTGAGGGGATTAAATGGAAACAGTTTCTATTGATAATACAAAATGGTGATTTTTTTCAATTCTGCTATTTCCTTTTGTTGTTGGAATTCTCCCACTAATAAAAGCTTTCCTGTTGGCTAGGGACTATTAATAACAATGATTAATCAATGTACTATTTATTACAGAAAAGGTAGGATTAAGATTCAGTTCTTTTTTTTTAATCCCCACTCTTTAATTTGAGAGATTGAAGCCCTTATAATTCTTTTACACTGAAAAAATTTATTAGTAAGGAGATAATACTTTTTATTTGCTCTATCCTATAATATATAAAAAGTTTCAAAATGAAAATATCAGAATTATTGCTAGCAATAGGTCTAGTGAATGAAATTTAAATTTCTTTATAAGTCTTTAACATATATTTCAGTAAGAAAAATACATTCCATTATGGATATAGTGTTATAAAATATCTTGAATTCTTTTTCTGTGTGACTAAACTAGTAGCAGTTAAATTTATTTAAATTTGTTTAAGTTTTCAATTTGTTGGGAGTACATAATAATTATTTACTTTTGAACTTTGTCCAATCCCTCTAACTTTTGACAGTAGCTGTAGTGGCTATAACTCATATATGTGTACACATATGCATATAGCAGGTGCTCCAATAATGTGATTTCTTTCAATCAAATTATTTTACTATGTTAATGAGAAAAAGCAGTCTTTGCCCATGTGACAAAATGATGTTATTCAAAGACCTGCCTTTATTATATATTGTTCTGCTTAAAGTTGCAGTTTTCAAGAATCTTCACTACATTGAAACTTGCTGCATATACACACACATAATTTTGATCATTTTGAAGTAAGAGCAGGGACAAAATAAAAATAAACTAATGAATAATTATAAAAAATATGGTAAGACCATAGTTATGAATAAAAAGTAGCAAAGAAAGAAAATAGGAATAAGGAAGAAGAGAGAAAGAAAAATACTGTGGTGGGAGAAAGAAGATAGTAAGAGCTGGAGAAGGGGGAATAAAAACCACAGCCAATTAGAATGTGTGTGAGAAGACAAGAGAGAAGCACTGAGATACATTATCTGCCAGCTGAATTTAAGCTAATTTAGGTATGAATTTGTCTGATGACCTTATTTGTTTACTCATGAAAATTTTCAGAGACACGGAACTTAAAAATTGTGAGTCAACCTCATTAGAAATATGAGTTTTAGCCACTACAGCTACTGTCAAAAGTTCGAGGGACTGAACAAAGTAATATAGTGCATACATAGATTAGCAAAACTATGAGTTTTGCAATTACAGATCTGATAGGCTAGTTGGGTAAATACATACAGAGGTAAGTAAAATATGAGGTAGATAATGGTATATACTGTGATGAACAGATAGAACAGATACTAAGTTGTTTTGGTAGGAGAGATTCGTTTTTTGTTTTTTGTTTTTTTGAGACTAGGTTTCACTATGTTTGCCTGTGGAACAGCAGGCTCATGTTGCCTGGGGTACCACAGATTCATGCAATCCCCAGCCTCAGCTTCCAAGGTAGCTGGGATTATAGGCACGTGCCACCATGCCTAGCTTTTTTTTTGGGGGGACTAGGTCTTGCTATGTGCCCCAGCGGGACTTGAACTGCGATCCCTGGCCCTGGCCGGGGCTTCCTAGGTTGCCGCTTAGCAGCATGCACCCCACCATGCCCGGCCTAGATTAGTTTCATTTGAACAGTATGGATGTGACCAGAAAGACTTTGTGAAGGAGCTGAATTTTAAACCAGATTATTAAGTACTGTAGAATTTTAATAGGAAGAGGTGAGGGAAAGACTATTTTAGAGAAGTACAGTGGCAGGAAAACTAAATGTATTTGGGAGTGACAAGTTGCTCAAGAGGTCTAAAGCATATATGCATGGTTAATGGAAGTATCTGGAACTTTGAGGGGCTTAAATTCAGACTGAATAGTTTGGGTTCTATTTTCAATGTAGCATAATAAAATATTTCAGAATTTCTGAGCAAAAAAATCTAACCCACAAGCAGATAAGTTCGTAATCAGTAACAGTTCAGGTGAGCAATAACATATCCTGATATTAAAGCCAAAAGAAAGAAAGTGGGCAGGAATTTTCCGGACTGATTGACTGTAGATGTTGAGAGGAGGAAAACTGAGATAACTAGAGCTAAAGCTAGGTTTAGGGAAAATGGGAGGGTTGAAATCCCAAAGAATTTTCAATTTTCAGATAAAGAACAGGCAAGGGGAGTTACGTTTGGATGTCGAGATAACCAAGAAACTATCTCAAGGAGAGAATGTCAGAAGGATACCTATTGTCTTACCAGTTTATGATTTGTGTCTCTGTTGTCTTATTCAGAATTCCCAGTTTAATAGATAAGTCCTTCCTTAAATTTAGCTGCAGTAATGGGTAGCAATCAAGCATGTGAATGAGGTCTACTATGAAAGGAAATAAATGGAATAGTAACTTAAGCAAGTAATGAGAGGTCTTATGAACTTGTGAAGGATATAAAGGAAATTAAAAACATATTTGCAGGCTTAATAAGAAAACTGGTATAGTGTTAAAATGGGAAAAGGTTGAAGAGGAAGAATAGTCCAGAATGTTATGTTAACTGCACTATTGTCCAAATTTGCTCTGAAAAGGAAGATGAGTAGGTTTCCCAAGATAGCAGGGAAATAATGCAAATTGCTTTGCGATTTTGCTAGAACGTGTGTTCTTCCTAGCATTTCATAATAGTAATGCATTTGACTTTTTGAATGAGATAGTTCATTACATAAGTTATGTTTGCTAATGAACTTTTAACATCCTTCCCCTTCCCCAACTAGTCAGTGTGACAGCTAACATTGTCCCACAGATTATGGTATTGTCCCTCAGTTAAGAATATGAGTTCTTTTTCTGTATCTACATAAGTTCACATACACATTTGTTTAACCACAATGATATTGTGTGTATTCAACATTTTCCCTGAGCAATCATTATTAGGACATACAAATACACATTATTTCTTCTAATGCTTTATTGTTTTCTATAATAAGGATTTGCCATTATTTAATTTTTGCCATGTTGGAGAATATTTAGATTGTTCTGTGTTTTCACTGTTGTAACAGTAAGATGGACAACTTTGTTCATGTTGGGTTAGAACTTTGGTAAATAGTTCTATGGGAATGATTGCTAGAGGTAGAAATATAGAGACAAGAAAAATGAATATTCATTTAATATATTGAAAGTGTTTGTGATTATTTTTAAATCTGTACTTTGAAATTAATATAAAATTTATGACAATATAATTCTGGCAAAAATCACATTCTTAATAAATTTTCTCAATAATCTTTATCACTGTGATTTGAAATTGTGTAGTATTCCAGTACCACATTTTGAAAATAATTTATCTTCTGTTTTCTAGGTTGCTTTGCCTAATTGATTACTATGAATCTAAAATCAGAAAATTTTATAAGCAAAGGTACAGTTAGTCCTATAAAATTAAAAAATTTAAAGTTTTTATATTTATTTGAAACTACAAATATGCTTTATAAATATAATATATAACTGAAATTCTTTTTAATAATGGATCTTAAAGACTACTACTTATGTTAAAGTGTAGTTTATGTTAACCTATTTATATTTAATAATCACCAAGGTTTTGGTCACAGCAGAAATAGTATTTACTTTTATTTTGTTGAAATATTTTCATTTATTCCACTGATGTTATTATCTACTTACTGAATATAACCATAAGGTGCTTAGGGTGGAATTAGCTGCCTACCAAAGTACAATATAATTGGTATGTAGATTTATTAGATAAAGATAAAATGTCATAGTGAAAAATGAAGTATATAGAGTAAAACACATTTATCACCTCTAATTAAGGAAATAAAACGTAAAGCCTACAACAGTGGTCTGAAACAACTGAAAGAGATGCAAGACCAAATAATCTAAAGTGTTTTAATATTAATGTCTCTTTAAAATAGTAGCAGTTTTTGCTTGGCATGATGGTGCATGCCTTTAATTCCAGCTACCTGGGAGGCTGAGGCTGGTGATTGTTTGAGTCCCCAGGTTTGAGACTACCCTGGGCAACATACTGAGACCTAGTCTCAAAAAATAGCTTGGCATGGTCATCCCAGCCTTGGGAGGCTGAGGCTGGGGACCGCTTGAGTCCGTCGGTTCAGGACTACCCGGATAAAATAGTGAAACCTAGTCTCTTAAAAAAAAAAGAAAAAAAAAAAAAGCGTTTTTGTAACTCATGATTCAGCAACCAGTAAACATTGACAAAAATTATAATTAATTCATTATCTTCTATTTCAGTAGTCACAAACTGAGATAACATTTATACATATATACTAAATAAATTTAACATTTGTATCCATGACATTTTTCATAGTCTGCTTCAGAAAACAGAACACAAATATTTTCATTATGTATTTATTATACACTGTAACAAAGTAAGAAAGGAAACTATGCCTTAAAAAATACATTAGATCTGATTTTGGATCTGATAAACCTGGAACACCTGTTGTGATAAAAAATGATTTCATATTTCATCTTCAAAGAAGCTGAAATTCAGATATATAATATTCAAAAACATATCACTGTTTTTTTAGGCTTCAAGTTGGCAGCATTTCTTTATAAATTTAAAGTGCTTTGAGGCAAAACATTTCTTAAGTGTTATGTTAATTGGATGCAAAAGTCATCTACTGATCAAAAAAAGTAATTGCAATTTTTCATAATTTGAGTCAGTTGATATTATTTAAAAAAAGTTTTTTTTCTCCCCACAAGTAGTTGTTTCTTGGCTTAATTGAAGGTCTTTTACATTTTGTAAAATACCTGTTTGTTGTTTCCTCATAATTTTCTCATAAAATTTCCACAATGGAAATAATTTATTTTACCATTACATCTGAAAAGAGTTTGCTTTTATGTTTAACTTCAAAATGCTTTTTAGCTAGCCAAAGTTAGAAACTCAGATTCGGAGGGCATAGTGGCACGAGCCTGAAATCCCAGCTACTCGGGACTCTGAGAATTGGAATCACTTGAGTTCATAGGTTCAAGACTACCACAGCCAAGACCCGGTAGCAAGACCTGGTCTCTTAAAAAAAAAAAGGAACTCAGATTTTGAAAAAAAATTAAATTTTTTATCAGTAGCTAAGTCTGATTTTAATGTATAATTTTGATTCTTTGATTGAGAAGAAACTTATTAAATTCACTGTGTATTTATTGAAAAATACCTCTTTACATGATTCAATTTACTTTCTTTAAATATCTTTATATAATAAACTTTAAAATAACTTTATTTATATGTAATCTACAACCACAAAATTCACTGTTTAAAGTATACATTGGTTTTAGTTTAGTCACAGTTGTGCCACCACAGTAAATTTTAGAACAATTTTATAACCCCATACACAGTAGTAATCACTCTCCATTTCCTTTCTGCCCTCTTGTCTTCACACCCATGCAGTACGGTCCACACATTATGCCTAATCTACTTTCCTTTATGGATATGCCTGTTTTAGTCACTTTACACATATATCAAATCATTCAGTATGTGATCATCTGTGACTGATTTCTTTTACTTTTCATTCATCATGTTTTAAAGGATCATCTAAATTCTAAATTATGTATTAGTACTTTTTTCCTTTTTATGTGTGAATAATAGTCTACTGATGGGTAACGCTTCATTTTATTTATCCTTTTGTCAGTTGATGGACATTATGATTGTTACTAGTTTGGCTATCATTAATAATGCTGCTATGTATGTTTACAGGAATTTGTGTAGACATGTTTTCATTTCTCTTGAATATGTACGTAGGTGTAGAATCGTGGAATCAAATGATAAGACAATTATTTAACATGTGTATGAGGATTGTAGTTTCTCCACATTCTCAACAACACTTAAATTGTTTGTCTTTTAAATTTTAGCCATCTTAGTGGACAGAAATGGTCTCTCATTATTTTTGATTTGTATTTTCCCTAAGGACTAGTAGATGTTGAGTATCTTTACTTATGCTTATCTCCGTTTGCATATCTTTATAGTTGCTTGTTTTGTTTTTTTTTAATAGAATTGTCTTTGTATTGTTGAGTTCTAAAAGTTCTTTATTCAAGATACAAGTTTTGTTTTTTCTTTTAACCTACTTTGTAAATATCTCTTCCCATTCAATGGACTGCCTTTCTGTTCTCGATGTCTTTGGAAGCTCAAGAATTTTGAAATTTTGATTAAGTCCAATTTAACTATCTTTTGTCTTTGTGAACCAGTAGCTTTCTTATGTTGTTCTCTAGCAAATTACAGTAATATTCATTTGAAAGATTTTTTAGGGTTATTTTATCTCAGATGTTATTATCTCCATTTGATTCTGTTAAAAGTCTGATTTTTTTTTAAACTAGAAAAATAAATTAGAAAAATAGTTTAGTAATTATAATTAAAATAAGTATATCAGTTATCAATTGTGATTTATGTAGGTATGAACGTAAACACAGTAGATGAATAAACACTACAGTGTTAAACACTGTAGTGTTACCAAAAAAATGATTTGAATTGAATCAATTTGTGGACACTGACTAAACTGGTAGTGTGTACAGGTAGTACTACAAACCATGCAGATGTCTAGTGCATATGAAACTACAACAGTGATGTTACCTGATGCAACAGTTAAATTAAGAACTATAGTTCTACACAGTAAAGTTGTGCTTCACAGAAAAAAACTTTTACAATGCTGCAGTTTTTAAATTTTAATAAAAATAAATTTAAAAGTTCAGTTCTTCAGTCAGCTTTATTTTAGGTGCTTTTGTAACCCATATAAAACTTGGATACCAGATAGAAGACCCCAGTGTTAGTGTAACAGAATTGCTAAAAATGATATGATTTGCTACCATTTTGAACATGACTTAGTATTTTAATATATCATTTACTTTCACACCAATCCTGTGAAGTAGATGGTGATAGATAATATCAATTTTGAGTGATTGATCTATTCAGATTAACAACTGGTTAATGGTAATATCAAGAATTGAATTGGGACTATTAAATCTGTTGCTTTCTCCACTTACATTGTTATCGGTGGGGGGGAGGGTTTTTAACTTTATAAACTCAAGTCATCTGCCTGCTTCTCCCAGGCAGATTCAAATCCTAAACCTCCTGTAGGTGAATGCCTTTCGCTGACCATTCACCTTTGTTATGCAGATTCTAGCCACCCACTTCTCAGCTCCCTGCCCCAGAGGCTGCAAGAAGAAAAAAACCTCAGAAACTGCAGTTTAAACTTACTATCTTGCCTCAATTTACCCTGCTCCTGCAGCCTAAAGACATTAAAAATTGTGGGTTCATTCTGCCATCCCCAGGCTTTTCACTAAAATTCCAAGCCAGAACAAACTCTTAGAGTGCAAACTAATTTATTACTAAACAAAGTGAATTCCTATTTACTACAGAAACTTATAAGAAAAACTGATTACTCCAACATTGTCCAAAACCTTCCTCAACATTGTCCAAAGCCCTACCTCAAGATTGTCCAAAACCCTCAGTTCTTTAGTTCCGTTAACCTCACCACTTGTCCAGTCCTTCAAAGTTCGTTATCATGTGCTCAAAGAGTGCACATCATTCTTTGGCATGCTTCAGCTCTTCCAAGCAGGCAGTTGAGAGTGTAATGCTGTCTTCACCTTGATGTAGTGTCCTTCTCACTTTGGGCAGTTGAAAGAAACTCCGAAATACAGGACCCAGCAAAGTCCATTTATTTGGCCTAGCTCACAAGGCCTCTCCAGAAACACCTGAATGAAACTCAGTAAGACAAACTCCAACACGGAGTTCAAATCTCCAATTGCTTTAGCTTTCGCAGGCACATTCAGCTTATCCTTCTAAAAGCCATAAGTTACCAGCCCAGGCCAAAGCCCTGGACCTGAGGCCCCTCAGCCCCTCATCACCTGGCCTCCATCTTTCCTTCCAAAATGACTGAATCCCTTACTTTGTTCCTCAAGCCTCTTTATACCTTTCTTCCCAAGTCTTCCCACCAAGGACTCCTAGGGGGGCATTCTGTCAGGCAGGTATGCAAATCAAAGTACTAGCCAGCTCTTTGTACAAGTATAGTAACAGGAGAGTAGCTAGCTCTTTATTAAATATATGTATCAACTGTTAATGGGGGTTGGGAGGTAGGTAGGCTTCCAGCATCAATATTCTGTATTTTATTCATGTATTCTTTTTGATCCAAAAGTGCTAGGAAGGAAAAACAATGTGTTAATTCATTCAAGTATTTTTTTTTAACCCCCTTCTTATATCCTGTACTCTCACAGTGAGATATATTGATGAATAAGACAAAGTTCTGGTTTGCATGGATGTTGCATTTTAATTAAGGAGATGATAGATACTATAATATTAGTGTGTTATTAATATTAGTTTACAGTTTATATGATAGTGTGTTCTGGTTCTATTCCCTGTAAGAAAAAGTAGGAAATTTGGCTTTAATTTTAATTCAATACTTAGGTCTTCAGATACTTATTGTATTGATTTACTTTCTGTTAGCTAGATTTTTTCCTCTGAAAGACTTCATAAAAAGTACAATGGATGTGTCTTTTTATAGGCAATACAAAGAAGATGAAAGTCAGTCAGAAGAAGAAAAAGATTACACAAATTTGGATGCCTCACCAGTTTATAAAGGCCTTCTAGTGGTATGGGACTACATGACAAATAAATGTTTTTTTATTAAAGCAAAATAATAATCTCCTAAGAAAGGTAACTGTTTTTCTATGAAATGTGTTATAGTCGTTGCAGAATCAACTTAAGGAATCAAAATCTAAGATTGATACACTTTTAAGTGAAAAGCTGAATCTCCAAAAAGATTTGGAAACCAGGTGAGAGTAACTTGTAATTTTTATTTATTCCTTGGAAAATGTATACCAATACTTGGAATGTTGAATCATCCTTCTAGCTTCTTTACTATAAAACTAATCTTGGGGACATTATATTCCTCTTTTAGTTACTTGTCTCATGATGAAAGAAACATTGTGCAACTTAGGGTAGGGAAGTAAGAAAAGAGGAGACTACAGTGAAGAAGATTAAACTGGGTTAGATTTAGTTTTACACTAGTAGGTTTCCCATTCCTAAATTACTTTAGAATGCCTTATTATTTCATCTTGCCCCTGTGTCGTGAGAGGAAAAGAAAATCAGAACATTTAAATGGCATGCAGCAAAAAAGGTATACGTGTGTGTGTGTGTGTGAGTGTGTGGCATATCCTCAGGAGGTTACCAGTCTCCATGTTGACAAGTGAGTAATAAAGAAATCACCATTTCATTCATGAATGACTTTCAGTCAGTGAAAACTCACTGAATAACTTTTATAGTATCCTAAGCCTTGCAATAATGTAATGACCAAAAAAATGTTTCTTATAATGCTGATGCTTTAGTGGAGAGAAGAGTGATATCTATAGTATATACTACATAAAGTTTAAAAGCCTGTCACAATAATAGGTAAATAATATGGTAATATTAGTGTATACT
Source organism: Uropsilus gracilis (assembly GCA_004024945.1). Taxonomy (NCBI): domain Eukaryota; kingdom Metazoa; phylum Chordata; class Mammalia; order Eulipotyphla; family Talpidae; genus Uropsilus; species Uropsilus gracilis. The sequence goes on from PVHY01005093.1 coordinate 14,162, forward strand.
AAATATTTTAAAATATGCTTTGGAATGAATAATACTGAATTTATGGTAGGTGTTACCTGTGGAATGGTAAGGAGAGGAATAAGAAAAATGAGGGTCATACATATAGTTTAAAAGATTTGAAACAAAACATTAATATTCAGCTTTTATGAGGACATACCACTGTTTTCTTTTTCTGTCTGAACATTTGAAATATTTCATTAAAACAAGCGATACCAAGATAAAGAATGGTTAAGAAATTTTGAACAGCGAATATACAGAAGAAATACAATGACCTGTAAATACTTCTCTAGCAATCATGAAATAGCTTAAGAAGTTTAATAACCATATTTATGACAAGTAGTAAGGTATACTCTTTATTATTAAATATCTTTATACTTTTACTCAATAGGCTAAATTCATTCAATATAATTTCTTTTCTACAGGCCCACACAGTATGAATTAAGACTGTATAAACATCAGGTAAAGAAACTAGAGAAAGCCCTTATGAAAAACATCAGGTAATTATATTTTACAAAAGTTACAACTTTGAGTTTTGTATTTTACTGTTTATTTTCATTACCTGTCATCTTAACTCATGCTTTTAGTGACCTTAGCCTAAAATTATAGGCTGATGGGTGATGACAGTAAAATAAAAGTATCTAATTTGACTATTAAAATATAGTTTTTACTGTCTTGGATTTGACTAAATATACCTTAAGTAAGAACAAGGAAAAAGTATTTGTTCAATGTAGTAAGAAGCAAAGATTTTAACTGGAAGATTGTCTTTAAAAATCATGGAGGAATTGCAGAGATGCCATGTTCCTGCCCACCCTCCAACCTCCATCCCCCTCCCCCGACACAAACAGGTGGGTGGCGAAGCTCCCAGCCTCTTGGTGACCTCAAGATGCTGAGACTTCTGTGGGGTAGGACTCATCCCCCTGCCAACCCCCACCAGTGGCCCAAGCTTTGGCAGAGGTATGGTAGGGTCCTTCCACCAGGTCCAGGCTGTTTAGGGGGAATCTCGGCTCCATCCTCCTGGGCAACTGGAAATCATAGAAATTAAAGCTGACAAGCCCCACATTTTTTGTTGGAGATAGTTATGACCTGAATACTTTATACACTCATCACACTTTTAAAACTTAAAGTAGCAGAGTGAATATAGTGAGCCATTCATATCTATCACTTGTACCTTTCTTGATCTTTGAAAAGCATGTGCTTAGAGGAGTTTCAAAAAGTTGGTCTTCAAATAGTCAGTGTTTTTTGAATATTATCTGTGTATTCTTTGATTCAAGGGGATAGGATTTATGTAGCATGAAAGTAATAGGATGAAATATTTTGAAAACTGTGTCACTATATACCAGAATATATTAAAAAACCAGTCATGTCAACATATGTTGATTTAATTTTCAGTGGCCACTTTATCTCTTCCTTCCTATATATCACAAACCATAGTGAAATGCAAGTACTTTGGGCATATTGAGTTAAACTAACATAGTATGAACTAGGAACTTAAAAATAAGTAATACAATGTTTGGAAAGGTTGTATTCACCCATTTAATTAATTTATTTTTCCTTCTTACCATAGCTTGACATTTTGGCTACTTATAGTGCCTCTACTTACACTTTATTTGACATTGTAGGTATTATAATGTGAAATTATAATGGCAAACCACGTTGGAAAGATTCCCACTCTCGTGGAGGAATCTTTCTTTCCTTACATGAATGAAGTAGGACAATGAAAAATCCAGACAGTGACATTGTATAAATACCAAATGTAAAATAGTGGCAAAGTTGCTATTTGAGTCTGGACAAGAGATAGTAGTGACATGATCAATGGTGGCAATAATGGAGGTTAGGGAAACATGTGATATTAGAGAAAGAACTAATGGGACTTGACAAATTGGATATAGGCCCAGGAGGAGAGGGGATTATTTTTAAAAGGCCTGAATAACTAGATAGCTCTTGGTGTGTTAACCCGACATGGAAATATTGGTCAAGAAACAATTGGAAAGTAGAAGATAAAGGGAGGTAAAAAGTCAGAGGGAGAAGCGTGAGAGAGGAAAACCTTTCCTCATCCTTCATAGGGTCCCTGACTGGCCCTGAAAATTAAACTGATAAGATAGATAAATATAAGAAGATACACATTTAAGTTTTATGTGACTTGGGAGCCTTCATAAGGAAATGATCTGAAAAAATGGTTTAACCTTAGTGTTTTTACACTGAGTTTAATAAGGAATGGAAAGCTGCAGAGAAACATGATAGGACAAAAGGGGCTAAGCTAGTTGTATAGTAAACTAAGGGAAGCCAAAACTCTTGTTGACTTCCCACTGTCTTCAAAGATAAAGATGCTCTTTTCCTCCAGATTTAGGGAAGACATCTGACACATAAGGGTCTTATTAGCTGTTCTGGGGGTAGTGGTAGGGGGAGTCTTTCTTGCACTTTTATCAAATTCCTAGCTTGTCTAGCCTGTTGAAGTGGCATATTTTTGAGTTGCATATCCTGATCTTCAAAGGAATCTAACTGACTTTAAGCAGTGTATTACTGAACACACACACACACACACACACAGAGGCATGACTTATATATACATAGAGATATATATAGTCAACCCTCATTCACAAATTCCATATTTGTAAATTTGCCTACCTACTAACATTTTTTTTTTTTTTTTTTTTTTTTGAGACTAGGCCTTGCTATTTTTGCCCGTGGAACTGCAGGCTCACATTGCCTGGGGTACCACAGATTCAAGCAAACCCCAGTCTCAGCTTCCCAGGTAGCTGGGATTACAGGCATGCGCCACCACGCCCAGCTATTTTTTGGGACTAGGTCTCGCTGGGTTGTCCTGAGCGGGACTCGACTCAAGATCCCTAGCCCCAGCCACTTCATAGGTTGAAGCTTACAGGCACACGCCACCATGCCTGCCTCCCTACTAACATTTTTAACCACAAACTCAGTAGTTGTGACACCTTCACAATCGTTTGTGGACATGCCCAGTGCACACATTTCCAGCTATTCTACTAATGACAGTCTGCCAAATAAGCATCCTTGTAATCATGGTGCCACTTTTTTTTTTTGCACTTTTTTGTTGGCAGTTTCTCCAAGATAGTCCCCCAAGCAGTAGTGTACACTATCTAGTGTTCTTACAGCAGGAAGACAGTGATGTGCCTTAGAGAGGAAATACTTGTGCTACAGAAGCTTCATGTAGGCATGAGCTATAGTGTTGTTGGCTATGAAGTCTATATTAATAAGTCAGTACTTTTAAATAAGATATCTTTAAGCATTAACACATAAAGCAAGATTATATATTGCTCACCTAAGGAAAATGTAACCAGCAGCATGCAGGAAACCTGACCCCGTATATCCCTAGAGAGCTATGGTTCAGTCTTTGTTAATTCAGTATTTAGAGTGACTTTCTAGAACATAGCTTTCTAAATTACTATGAATCATGCGATTTGGGTATATATATATATTTAAAAGAACTACATATATATGTAGTTTTTTTTAAATTCTGGTATTAGGAATTATTTTTCACTAAAACCCTTTAAAAGCCTTTATTCAGAACCAATCCCTGCTATATTTTTCTGCTAAGTTTTGAAAAAAAAGTTTGTCTTTTTGGATATTTAAATTTGGAATTAAAAAATTTACCTTTTCCCCTCATGTTTGGAACTTTTGTAATATCTTGATATAAAAACAAAATCAGAAGTGTTAATTTGCCTATGACATGCAGATACATAGAACCTGGATAGAAATCATATCCAATTAGTCATTCTAAAACTCTAAAACTCATGCTATATAAACCACTACACTAATAATCAGAACCAAATAAAACACCCAAAAGAAAAATTATTTTTAAAGGTAAAACTTTCAAATTTTCAAAGGCAAAACTGTCACAATTCCATCATAACAAAAGTAGAATATAGTTTTAAAGAGCTACTGATGTTGTAAATGATGTGAAAATAAAATCTCTTACCAGTCCAGTGAACCCTCTTCACATATATGGTAAGGGAAAGGAAATAGTTTGTAATAAATTGACATTCAGTAGACTGTAATGCATATTAGTGGACAATCTGATAAAGAGATTGCAGATACGGAAAGAAAAATCACCCTCTCTATTACCAGGTAATCTACTATATATATTATACATGTTAATTCTTTATCCAAAGGGAAAATAAATTTCAAGAAATTACAGCATAGAGGTAGGAACCTAGGGTAAACTCCATGTAGTAGGGAGATAAGGCCACTGCCCTCCATTATGTTCACGTTTCAGAGGAATGATTCCTCCATTATGTTCACGTTTCAGAGGAATGATTCCAGGATTCCCAAGAAACACAATCTCAGGATGTGAGATTAGTAAGACACTAGGTTAGCTTTTAAATAAAGAATTTATGACTACAAGTTTTCTAAAGAAAATATAAGAAAAGGAGGAAAAAGTCTCTTCCCTTTTATAAAACCATAAAAGAATTCTCTTTTCTTCTTTATATTTGTAGTTACCTTTCAAATAACCAGCCTTCAATATTGAAGATTGCTTTAACTGAATGTGGGAAAACAGGAACACTTTTCTTTGACTTAGTTTTATAAATAGGTTGGTTATAAAAAGTCTGTTGCTAGGAACTAATCAAATAAACGCCTATGTAATATAGCTGAAGCTACTGCGCTGACTATTTCTTCAGTGATGGTGTTGTCCAAGAAATAATCAGGCTAATATAATCAAGAAAGCATTTATTTTATAATAGGGATTTGGGTGTATATCCAGGGGCAGTTTTTTCAGGGTCAGAAAATAGGAAAGTGTTAAAGGAATAAGCAGGTAAGTAGTCTGAGCTTGCATCATTTGAACTGAAGCTTTTGGTTTGAATCTTAATCATTAAGACAAGAGTCTTAGACAAAAAAGGTGCAGTGTGAAGTCTTTTGTAACACTCAACAGATGGACTCTTGTTTCTCTCCTAGTTAGATAAGGAGAAAACAGAAATGTTGACTCAGGCTGCGTTCAGCAACTCCTCCAGAATTCTCAACATGGCAGTTAGAGACAAATCAGAGACTATTTTAAGTCAAAGCAGGTTCCACAGTATTTATATTTTGTTAGGAGAAAGCAAAATCAGATTCCTGCTATCCTGGGATGCTGAGCTGAAGGTGAAAGGTTAGTTAGGACAGTGAGCTAAATGGAAGTTAACAATCAAGGCTTTATTCACTTACTACAGTAGTATAAGAAAGAAGCCAAAAAGAAAAGGACTGGCTCTTTGTTGTTCAAGCTAGAATTAATCAGTGACATAGAGCACAGATGGGAGGAAAACAACTCACTAATTAGAGACACTGAACAAAAGATTTCTGTTTCATTGACTTGGGGGGCAGGCTCAACTACTGAGTCAGAGATTTTAGTTAAGACCTCCCTGCCCCATCAAGAGAAGTGAAAAATGCCTGTCAGGGCTCCCCAAAAAAGGAAGCCTCAGAATGGAATAGGCTAGAAGTGCAGGTGAGGATAATTTACCAGGGGGAGGGGTAGCATGGGATAGTGGAGCCAAGTCCTTGACAGCAACTCCCTCTAGAGACTGCTATGCATAGGCTATGCATAAGTATAGTAAACAAGCTTTTCTCCATGAAATCTTCTTGGCAAAGTCTTTGTAACTACCTGTGACTTAGACCTAAAAGAGAACACAATGGATTTTGGCCTGGAGGCTGAACTTCTGTACAGGGAAATAGTTGCCTGCAGAGTGGTGGCATTGGTGTTGCCAACCTTTGTTTTTTCATTACTGATTGTCTCAAAAATCCTTGGACTATGGGGAATGGGACTCAGGAAACTAGTAACTTTGAGACACTTGCCGCATACATGTTGTTTTATATCATTGTGACTAAATTGTAATGATATTTTAACATTGGCATTTCACTTTCAATTCATTTCTCATTTCCAGAATGGTAGTCACAATGACATTTGTGGAAAAGTTTTAGCACACTCAGTTAAAAGTTAAAAAGTACACAAAGAAACTTATAAAGATGCCTGTAGAAAACAGGAGACAACAGTGTATTTTAAGCTGCAAGTTCTATTTTGTAGGTTTCCTAAGGTCCACAAAATGCAACTGTGGCTCTTGGCTATCCTTTAAACTATGCCTTATCCACTGTGGGAACATAGGACTAAATCTCTAAACCCACTGTGTTCTTCTTCTCAGCAGCATAAGCAAACAAATCAGTATCAGACAGATGATTAAGAGATATCAGGTTAATAATATATGGAGAATTTATATGGCTGTAAACTCCAAAGTATTTGGGACAAACTGTGGGTTTATAGCTTGTGCTAAGGAATGGAAAATCAGGGATCTTAGTTTTCAAGGAAAGAGGAGTGGGTATCACATAACAGAGATGACAACTTCAGGTGGCAAAAAACTTGCTCCTTGATGTTTGCCTTCCTTGTCTTAAGATAGATTTCTCCAGTCAAAAGATTATTTTTGGAGATGTCCCTAAATCTAGGTCATTTGCATTAAATTTGAGCTAAGTTTCTTCTGAAGCCTGCAGTCTTGATTAACCTTAGTTCCACATAACCAAGGTAATATGTATTTAAAAAAGCCTATGCTGAACTTAGAAAAAAACCTGTCTGAACATTTTTGGGGTGACCCTACACCTCTCAGGGAATTTTCTGGCCTTTAATCCTGCTGACCTGTTCTGGAAACAACAAAACAACCCTAGCATATTTCTGAGTACAGACTATTCTGTTTCAACACCAGTTTCTAAAATATCATTTAATTCATATGCAATTGGAATGTTGAAGAATGATTAATAATATAACATAGAAGTTGTGTTGTTGGCCTGGTATGGTGTTGCATGCCTGTAAGCGGCAGCCTAGGTAGCCTGGGCCAGGGCCACCAGGGGGCACGTAGTGAGACCTAGTTCCAAAAAATATATAGCTGGGTGTGGTGGCGTGCACCTGTAATCCCAGCTACCTGGGAAGCTGAGGCTTGGGATTGCTTGAGTCTGTGGTACCGCGGGCAATGTGAGCCTGCGGTTCCATAGGCAAAAATAGTGAGACCTAGTTTCAAAAAAGAAGAAGAAAAAAAAAAGTTGCGTTGTTCAAATGTGATTTTTTGTGGATACAAAGCACTATGCTAGTAGTGTAGACTTTACATCAGGGTAAAAGCTTTGCTAGTGCATAGGCAACTGCCCTTTCAACTCTATTTTAAGAAAATTTATAATAAGGAATGGCAACCAGGCCTTCTCTCTGATGCTCAATGTATGCTGGAGGCAGTATCTACTTCCTCTCTTGCCTTTTTAACCTCAGCTTCTTTGCCAGGAGCTTTATGTCTATCTTCCTAGTCTTAGCATCCTAGAACCAGTATTTCTGCCCTGTTGTCTGTGCATTTTTAATATCCCTCAAGGCAAACTCCAGATATACCTGAGCTATCTCACCACCTAAGGTACTAATTAATGGTTTTACTAGTTCTCTACTTGAAAATCTACCTCAGTTTTTTTTTTTGTTTGTTTGTTTGTTTTGAGACTAGGTTTTGCTGTTTTTGCCTGTGGAACCACGGGCTTACATTGCTGGTGGTACCACAGACTCTTGCAATCCCCAGTCTCAGCTTTCCAAGTAGCTGGGATTACAGGCGCGTGCCACCACACCCATCTATTTTTTGGGGACTAGGTCTCACTGTGTTGCCCCAGGTGGGACTCAAACTGCTATCCCCAGACCCAGCCACAAAAAGCTACATCAGTTTTAAATAGCTTGGTTTTTAATAACTTTTCTCCTGAGTTCACTTATTTGTACATGTGTGGTTTTGCAGAATATGAAATTTTCCAGGAATAGTAGCATGTGGTTTTTAGTAGGCAGATAACCTGATGGAGTATTTTATTAACATTCTTTTTTATTAACAGCATGTGAGCTTTTAAGAGTCATGAAATCAGCTTAATGGTTCAGGATTTTGCAGAAAATTAATAGGTATACACAAATTTGAGGTGACTAACTTGAAGTGTTTAATAAGAGACTTTTTTCAAAGGCAATGAAAGAAGAATATCTGTTATAGTGTTACTTAGAGATATTTGGAGCACTAAGTGCTTAGATGCCTATGCTCATTAACAGGTTTCTGGGTAAAGAGACTCTTCCCTGGAGTCTTGATAGTCACTTGGAACAAGAATTCTTGGGTTTACTCACTTCATCTTAACCAGCTCAGGTATCACTGGTGTTCTTGCACAGTATGGAAAAGGAAGGACCAACCAATATGTCTCTTGCTCCTGTAGAGTCCAAATCAGTTACCTTGCTTGTTGTTACTTTCCTCCCCTCTCTGTAGCCTCCAAGCTTAGAGCACCTTGGAAATTGCTTCCATTCTTTTTTGCTGTACTTCTTTCCTGGTCTGTTTTTCTGTCAGTGTTTGAAGAGTGGTTAAAACTTTCTTCTTCAGTCTGATAGCTTTTGTTTTCAGAGATTCTTTCTAATTTGTGGTATTATTTTCCAGTGACGATATGACTTAAAATTTATTTATCCTCCCTCCCCCACCTTCTTTTGGCTTAAAATTAAAAAAATAAATATATGTTTATATGTACACATTTGTTAAAAACCAGTTGGGAGAATAACTGAATCATTGTAGTATATCAGCTTAATCCAAGTGTTTAGGAAAACAATTTGTGTTGATTTATTTTCCCTCTCTTTAGATTGCAGAATCTTATCCGTGGAAATAAAAACGATGACATGGAAAAAAAAGATGAGCCCAACAAAGATCATCAGCATCAGGCTCTACTTGACCAAAGATACTTTCAGGTACTGAACAGCTGGCAAAGAGTCTGTGTTTGTAATGAACCATGGATCTCTTGCATTGTAATAAATAAATCACCAGTTGGTAAGGGATACTCATATATTGTATTTGGGTGTGCTTATCCTGTCTTGTCCTACTGTGACATACCTACTTAACTAAAAGCTCTGTAGGTAGGATCTTGATTTAGAATTTATCTTACCATTTAAAACAGATTTGACTTAGTTTAAATTAGGGTAATAAAATATTTCTGATTTTTAAAATTTAGTCATTTTTTTCCCCTGGCTCTCATTTCCTTTTTTATTGTTTTTATTGTTGGAATTATATAATAATTATTATCATCAATAGTAGTTGTAATAGTTGTCGTAATCATAGTTGTAGTCATAGTACTAGTAGTAGTATTTAAATGTATTTTTCTGAAGTCCTTTTATGGGTTTTTATTTAGATATTTATTCCAAAATATAATTTCCTATGTGGTTTACTTCAGAGATTAATATACTGGTTTGTAGACCATTTATTGAGTAGATCAGCAATTGAACCTGAACATTTATTGACCGAACAGAGGTTTTTTTAAACTTTGAATTCCTAATATTTTTTAAATTAAGAAAATTTTCTTTCCTTTTCTTTTAGAGACTAGGTCTCACTGTGTTGCCTGTGGTAGTCTCGAACCTGCGGACTCAAGTGATTCCTAGCCTCCTCCTCCCAATTACCTGGGATTACAGGCATGCACCACTGCGCCTGGCTAAATTAAAATATTTATAAGCCCTTGTTTCTTGCATCTGTTTAAAGACTCTAGCAACAAATTTTCACACAGTCAGTCATTATCAGAGTACACTTACGCTTTTCTGTCAGGTGACCATGTGCTCTTCAGTTAGCCACTGTCTCCCCTCATCCTTGCTGTGCTCATGTATGCGCTTGCCTGACTTTTATAGCATCTGAGTTTTTTAGTTTCAGATAGCACAATCCTTCTCTATTTTGTTGACATGAAACTTTTATTACATACCATAGTCTCTTTTTTTTTTTTCAGAGACTATGTCTTGCTATGTTGCCCAGGGTAGTTCTGAACCCGCAGATTCAAGTGATCCCTAGCCTCAGCCTCCCAGGTAGCTGTGATTACAGGCGCATGCCACCATGCATGGCTATTTTTTTGAGACTAGGTCTTGCTATATTGTCTGGGGTAGTCTCAAACCCGTGGACTCAAGTGATCCCTGGCCTCAGCCTCCCAGTGCTGGGATTACAGGCATGTGCCATTGCACCCAGCTCTAGCCTTCCATTTCTATACTATTTCCATATCCTTTTAATTTCTCTAGTTTTACAGTGGGTTTGATGTCTTTTTTTTTTTTTTGAGACTAGGTCTTGGTATTTTTGCCCGTGGAACTGCAGGCTCTCATTGCCCAGGGTACCACAGACTCAAGCAATCCCCAGCCTCAGCTTCCCAGGTAGCTGGGATTACAGGAGCGCGCCACCACGCCCAGCTATTTTTTTGGAACTAGGTCTCACTATGGGCCTCAGGCGGGACTCGAACCACGATCCCTAGCCCCGGCCACTTCATAGGCTGAAGCTTACAGGCACGAGCCACGGTGCCCAGCTTATTACTGTTCTTTTAAAACGTTTCCTTATCTATATGTTTAGCATATTTATTTCTCTGGATCAACAATTTGTCAGATTAAAAAAAGGTCCCATTGAGATGAACTGAAATAGCCAGGCACGTGCCTGTAAGCTTCAGCCTAATGAAGCGGCTGGGCCTAGAGATCGTGGTTCGAGTACCACTCAGGACAACATAGTGAGACCTAGTCCCAAAAAATAGCTGGGCGTGGTGGCGCATTCCCGTAATCCCAGCTACCTGGGAAGCTGAGGCTAGGGATTGCTTGAGTCTGTGGTACCACGGGCAATGGGAGCCTGTGGCTCCACGGGCAGAAATAGCGAGACCTAGTCTCAAAAAAAAAAAAAAAAAAAAAAAAAAAGAGATGAACTGAAATAGAATTAAAATTTTGACTAATACTTGGTGAAATGATATCTTGATAATTTTTGTCTCAATACCTAATTTCATTTGGACCTTCCTTTATAGCCTTTAATAAAGGTTTTTCTGTTTTAAAGTTCAGCTCATTCATATTTCTTCGGGGTTTATTTCCTAGGCATGTTATGACTTTTATTGCTTTTATGAATGATATCCTTTTCCCCAAACATTTTTCCAATTAATTTATGACTCTTTTTGCTGGTTCTTCATATAACTGTGTTGATTTTATGTTCAGACACTTTTCTGAAAAATGTTTTTTAGAGAAGTTTCTTTTGCTCAGTAAAACTGAATTTCTTTGATTTTGTTTCTCAGGTTCAATATCTTTTGAAATTTTTATTTTTAAGAGACTAGGTCTTACTATGTTGCCCAGGATTGTCTCGAACCCGCAGACTCAAGTAATCCCCAGCCTCAGCCTCCCAGGTAACTGGGATTTCAGGAGCGTACCACCATGCTCAGCTCTCAGATTCAATTTGAGAGTTGTTTGTTTGTTTTAAACAGGTATTAAGCCATGCAGGGAAATTGAGAACAACTCACATGTTAGCTTTTATTCTTGGGTTCTTGTTTCTTTTTTTTTTCCCCCTGACATTTTTCTTGCTTAAGATTTCTTTATCCTTTTTTTTCCTCCTTAAATAGTTAGGATGTTCATTATCTTAATTCTTTCATTAAGAATTAAGAATTATTCTTATAATGATTGCCCTTAAAATACATTTTTAATCTGTGTCAAGAATTTAACAGCATTTGCAAACTCTTTGAATCTATTTTATGCATTTTATTTTTTTTTAATTCCCATCTCTTGGTAAAATAACCTACACAAAATTTTGTGTGTGTGTGTGTGACTGATAGATGTAAGTTTCTTTATTAAAAAGAGAAATGAAAGATCAGAAATAAAGGTAATAGAACAGGAATACAACCTGAGTTGGCCAAGTTCAGGAGGGGTAGGGATAGATTACTCCCTAAACAATTTTTATTTCCTCATTGTTAACATAGCTTTTTTTGACAGTGATTAGAGTGTGGTTAGTTATAATTCAGAATATACTCTGCTCTCAATAATGATTCAGTAGAAGGGAAACCGATTTTTTCATAAAAATCATGTTTAAATATATTAAAAATGAAATGCTGAAATATGCTCATTTGAACTAAAAAAAAGTTCCTAAGTGAACACCTAAAGTTCTATTTTTAGGAGACCCATGAATTATAATTTGAAATATGAGTAGGTACAGTGATTTAAGATAAGTGATTTCTGTCTCACAATGGCCTCTTGTTTTTATTTATAAAATAAAATTACACTGTTTATAATAGTGTAACTATATTAAATTGATTGGAATTGGTGGTAAATACTAACTGGTTTTACCTTTCTCCCTTTAAACATGTTGTTTTGGGTCTCCCTTTTCTTGGATTATATATAAAGTAGAACTCATAGCAATGAGCAGGGTATTGTAGGCACATACTATACACTTAGATATCTTAATTTCAGCCCAGGGTATTAGGGAATTGTTGATCTTATTTATGATTTTTGTGGAGAATTTGCCTACTTAAGAGATGCATGCTGAAGGTGGGTTTTTTTTTATTTTTGTTTTTTTGAGAGTTGTTGTGTTTATTTTTTTTCAAGTGGTTCAGCTGAAAAGATAGAGAGATGACAAGCAAATAGTAACAATTGTTGAGTCCAGTATGGGTATTTGTAATGCTTCCTTATATGTGGCAACTTGATAGGACCATGAGGTACCCAGATATTTGGACAAACATTTTTCTGAATCTGTCTGTGAAGTTGTTTCAGGACTAGATTTGAATGGATAGCTGGTAATAGAGATTTCCCTCCCTTGTGTGAGTAGGTATTATCCAATTGGTTGCAAGCCTGAATAAAACAAAAAGGCCAAGAGGAAACTCTGCCTGTTTGACTCCTTTTGACTGGGATGTTATTTTTTTCCTGCCTTTGAACTTGAATTGAAACCACAGACTCATTCTGGGTCTTGGGCCTGACAGTTGAACTAGAATTATACTACCAGCTCTCCTGTGTCTCCAATTTAGCAACTACAATTCTTGAGGCTTTGTCAAATTCATAATTGTGTGAGTCAATTCCTTATAGTGAATACATGCACTCTACTGATTGTTTCTCTTCAGAAACCTAACTAATACAATGTTTCTGGTGGGTCTTTTTTTTTTTTTTAATGTATGTTTCAAAATTTTCTTAATGAAAAACTGGGAGAAATCTTTCAAGTCTCAGTCAAAATTTCACTCATTCATTTCAAAGCTTCTCCCTTCTGCATACTTTGCCTCTTGCCTAATCCACTTATCTTCAAGTAGTATGGCAAAGGAGGGCAATTTGTTTCTTAGTTTTCACAAGCACAACATTTTTCACTCACAAGTTCTGTTCCCTCCTTTAAAAGACACTTACTTGCCTTGGTAAATTCTGTCTGATGAATCTCTAACATCTTCTCAAATAAATTGGTCACTAATGAGTGACTTTGCTAAATCTGTATGTTTCCAGGACTTGTCTTTAGAATGTGTTGTATTTTATTATTCACTGTCCTTACTTTGAACTTTAAGCAATAGGAAATCCCCCTATAAACATACAACTATAAATAGAAGAAGTTTAAATAATTAAATAGGAGAAGATAAAAATAGGAAAATGTGGAAACTAGCTACAGATGTCTGGGTAATGTGAATTATGATAGGTCTTTCATAACTACTTTCAGACCTAAATCTTTTGAAAATATATGTTGATTTTCTGCAGTCTGTGTTTGTCATTTGAGTGTGTATATTTAATCATGTTAATGAAACTGTTATACTTCTGAACAATTATAAGTGTCAGTCTTACAACAGATATTCTTTTTTATACTAATTTTAATTTTATTCATCCTTTAGATTTTTATAGTATCAGCAAATGTAATTGAAAAACCACCCCCCCTCCCTCCCCCACCTTGACTACTCCTCTGTTCACTCTGGCTCCTCTCCTTCTTGTTTTTTTTTTTTTGTTTGTTTTTTAAGACTAGGTCTCATTATTTTTGCCTGTGGAATCTCAGGGTCACGTTGCCTGGGGTACCACAGACTCAAGCAATCCCCAGCCTCAGCTTCCCAGGTAGCTGGGATGACAGGCGCACGCCACCATGCCCAGCTATATTTTTTTGAGACTAGGTCTCACTTCGTGCCCCCAGTGGGACTTGAACTGTGATCCCTGGACCCAGCTGTGGCTTCTTAGGCTGCTGCTTACAGGAATGCACCACCATGCCCGGCCCTCCTTGTTATTTTTTTGATCTGTGTTGAGTCGTTTGGTCTCTTCGTTTTCTGTGGCAGTGTCCTTTTCTTGGGTGAGGGACTGTGATCCTAGAATATACAACAAGCCGTGTTGGTAGATATTCAGTCTTATCTCTGCACTGGGTAGTAGTTTGTTCTCATTTGGAATCAATTAGTGTTTTCTCATTGTTGACTGTCTTCAACCAATTCCATTCATTACAGAAGATACTCGTGAAAGGCATCTGTTGAAAGCCTTTGCTGTTTGTTTCCTCTCCTTCAGATTGTAGCTTTGTATGGGGATGCAGCCCCATCTCTGTGATCTTCTCCCATGGAATGGGAGGAGCACCTTGCTTTCTTGAGTTGTGTTTCAGCCCTTAGCTTTTGGCACGTCCACTTATTGTGTGGCCTTAAGTGTGACTCTGTGACAGGTGATGTCCATGATCATTTCTCCAATCCATTATGCATTGTCTTGCTCATAGTTCCTTCTCTTGTGTTCTGCTTGTATGTGTGCACAGGATTTTGCTCTGGTCCCTCACCAATTCTACCCATTTTATGGATTATTAGTTCTCTTTCTCATTCCTTCTGAGGACTAATTGGGGTGAGAGTGAATGAAGAGGGGCCACCTTTATAGCCCCTTCTCTCCCCTACTCCCATCCCTCCCGCCCCTTTCACCAAGCTGGCCAACCAGAGCCCACCTGGTAGGGGGCCCATTCCCCACCCACCACACAAAGTGGAGAGGTGGCTGAGTGCCAAGGCGGTGCACTGGCCGGAATCCTAACTGGGTCTGGGTTCACAAAAGATACTCTTAATATTTACTTTAACTCTGGAAATGATGTCTTGTTGGCAAATAAAGTAACCTATTGTATATCACTGTAATAGGGCTGTGGTAAGTATTTTAACGAAAAACACTGTCTTTTTAAAAGGTGCTGTGTAGCATCAATTCAATTATTCACAATCCAAGAGCTCCAATAATCATTTATAAACAGAGCAAAGGAGGAACCCAGCATTTTAATAGAAATTTTGTTCAAGATTGTGGATTTGAGCATCTTGTTTCAATAATAGAAATGTGGGCAGATCAGCTGACTTCCTTAAAGGTAAGAGGTTGAGTATTTTTTCCATATTTTGAGAATTTATTGGAGTCTAGAGGCTTTTTAAATTGAACCAGACTTAATTTTTATCTAAACTTGACTCTTGCAATTGATGATGTATCTGTTTTCATTAGTACAGGCATAATGTTGTCATTGCTACAGTGTTGCCTCTGAAGTTCTATCAAACAATACATTTTGAGGCTCATTGCTTTGTTGAAAATCTATAGTGGACCCACTTTACACTTCTAGGTCCTTTTTCATTCTACCCTCAGCTCCTTTCTTTTGGTATCCCTATGCTGAAGATTTTTCTGGTCCTTATTTCTTTACATATGGTATCTTACCCTCATCCTATTTTAATTGATTTTATCCTCTCTTCAAATCTGTCTGTCTGTCTATCTAGATCAATATTATCTATTAGCCTAAGTTCCTCCCGTTTATATCTCAGAAGAGAGTGGAAAAATTAGTGGTTAATTACATAAATCATGGCACTTTCCCATGCATTTTCACTTTTGTCAGGGGTTTGCCCAATAGGAAGAAAATGTTCTGAATTCCACTTTTCTCTTCAAAGATAGGTTAGAAAAAAGGGCCTAGGGGTAGAGGAAAATGGAGGGTAATTGCAAGTGGATATGATTTTTTTTTAAGGTAATAAAAATATTCTGACATTAGATAATGGTGATGGCTACACAGCTCTGTATATATAAAATTGTATATTGAATTGTATGCTTTAAAAGGGTGAATTTTGTGGTTTATATCAGAATATAATTTATAAAAAAGTCAAGAAAATATAAAGGACAAGCTTATTTTTTCTGCATTACTTATTTTTTATTCAAAGCAACATTGAAGTATAAAATCAAACCACAAATAATAAATTCATGTAATCCAAATGGCTTCAATTTTTCAAAGCTTTCATTTTGTTTTGTTTGAAAGGATATTTCTAAGTCTTTACTATGATTTTAGGACAAGCTTACTTTTAGTCTATTAAAAATTCTAAATAAATACTTAAATAGCAATACTAGTATAAATAACATATACTTAATGCATCCAGATTCAAGATGATATGTTTCTTTGGAAGGCCTACATTTACCTGGAGAAACCTAATTAACAGACTTTTTCTAACCTGATAATAGTATTTTTAAAAAGTACTTAAAGTGGTTAATATATACAGTAAACATGTCTGGATAATTATATTTTATTAGCATTATTATGGAAACCATTTTAAAAATCAATAATATCATGTATTCCTTTTGTTTCAAAGGATTTATATAAGTCCTTGAAAATACTATCTTCGGAACTGGTACCTTGGCATAATATAAAGAAGCGGGATGAAAATGAAGGTATCAAGGTTGAAGATCTATTGTTTATAGTTGATACTATGTTGGAAGAAGTTGAGAATAAGAAAAAGGTATATATTTAATATTAAGTGTTCACATTTTATTTTAGTATCTTAAAAATTGAAAGTTATGTGAATATATTCTACTTAGAACTCTTTCTCTTTTTGATGTTTTTTGTTTAATGTTTTTGTTAAACATGGGATTATTTTAAGATGTGAAATATCTTTGTTTCTCTCTTCTTTTGGACAGGACAGAAATATGCCAAATTTTGCAAACTTTCGAACTTTGCAAGCTATTGTATCTCACTTCCAAAAATTATTTGATGTTCCTTCTTTAAATGGAGTCTATCCCCGAATGAATGAAGTTTATACTAGACTTGGAGAAATGAACAACGCTGTGAGACACCTCCAAGAACTCTTAGAATTAGGTGATGATCCTTTATCATTTTTGGCACCCATTTAAGAGTTATTCCTAATAATTCAACCAAAAATAGACCAAGAAAAGTAAAGAATTGACAATAAGCTAAGCAAAAAGTGGTTGATTTAATGATTTTGAAAATTAATTTTTAAATATTCTTTTTCTCTTTGGCAGATAGTTCAGCTTCATTGTGTGTGCTAGTGGACACAGTTGGAAAATTGTGTAGACTGATTAATGAGGGTATCAGTGAACAGGTTACACAGGTACTGGGACCTGAAGACCTCCAAAGGTATTTATTTTAAATGTGTGCGAACTGTGAGCCAGAATGCTTGGAGCAGTGAAATTAAAGACTTTTAAAACTTCATAAGTTATTTACCTTTCCTGTTTGGAATAAAACCTTTTAAACACTTGACAGACTAAAACAATCTTATACCCTTACAGATGGAGGGAATGCCAAGTATTTTCAAGATAATATATTGCATGTCCTATAAGTTTACATAGGGTAGGACTTCAGCATTATTATTATAAACCTTTTCCCAGAGGAAATTATTTATGAGGAATTCAAACCTTGTTAGCAATTTCATGTGCGTTCAGAATATATAAGCGTGTTCTAATTTTACATACAAACAGGTCATTAAATAATCTCTAATTATATTATTTCATTAGAAAATAAATGTTAAGAAATTATTTTAAAACTAGGTATCTCTAACATAAAACCCCAGTTTTTTTGGCGATATTGAAACATTACAGCTATATTTAAAACAACTCTTCCTTCCTCCCCAAAATTTATACTGCAACATATGGGAAGGAAAACACATACATTTACAACATATCCTTTACTGTCTTCACGTTTTCCAAGAGGAAGCCTTACCTAATTTGACACTTGGAGTTTTCTGGAACCTCAAGCTTTTAAAGGAGCATGTATTCCCACAATAGGTCCTTTTCCTTTTTCCACAGTTCTACTGACAACTGATACATATTCTTAATGTTTACTAGAATACTAGATACAAAAATCAGGTATTTTAAGAAATTACTATACATTTATGGTTTCTTAGAGTCCTTGAGCTAAATGAAGTCTCGCACATTAGAAATGGTATATTAATTTGGTTTTGGAACAGATATTTACACTAAGAATTTTTTTTGTTTCATTTTTACCTTTTTAGAAAAGTTATATGAAATGAACAAAGTTCAGAAAGGAAGTATTGCACTAAATGATCATTAAATTTATATTTAAATTAGGAAGACAATTTCCATTTTGAAAATGTTCTATTTTCAATCAAATGCAAAAACCCTAAATTAGTAATTTAGTGTAAACTGTGCATTTTTTTTAAAAGCATTATCAACAAATTGGAAGAACATGAGGAATTTTTCCCAGCATTTCAGGCATTTACTAATGATCTACTCGAAATCTTAGGTAAGATCTTTGGTGTTGGTCAACTTTTGAGTTTTAGGATGTCAGTGGGTTTGTGGGTATTGTTTTCCTTAGCCATTGGAGTCTTTTTTATCTGAGCACCACTAACATTTCTGGAAACAACATCCCTAACTTTTAGAGTTAATTGGGAATAGTTTACAGAATAAGGAAGGACATATCCTTTAGTATAGGCATGCCCATATGTTTGAAAAGAATTGTGGGTGGAGGGGATGCCTTTGTTTTGGGATGTTAAAATTACTTTGACAAGGCCCAGTTTAACCCTCAATCTGTCATTGCCTAATGAGTAATCTTGTTTATGAAGTTTATGATCTTGTATGGTATTTTCCCCCTTTTTCTTCTTCCTTTAGAAAAAGTTTCTTAAAGATAGCATATTTTTTACATTACTATATTTTTTACATTAAAAATATTTTTTCCAGTCAAAACAAGCTAACAACCAAACTAAAGTACACAACTTGAGGGGGGTGTGGGAGAAGGTGGGTGAACCCTGGGGATTACAAAGATGTGAAATATATGTATATATGTGTGTGTGTGTAATATATATATATATAAATTATTAAAAAAATAAAACAATGCTTAGTAACAGAAAAGGTCATTCAGTTGCTGAGGTACAATTGAATTGACTGATACCATTACAAAAAAATAAATATTTTTTCTTCTTAGGTAACAAGAAATAATATAAAGTGGTAAATGTCTATAGAAAGCAAGAGATAAAGTTATAAATCTATGCAAGGGAAGAAATACACTTGTCAGGTTGAGGGTTTTGTTAGTAACATCGTTACTAGTAAACTAGTAAAAATATAATTTGAGAATCATAAGCAAAACATTCCCATCTCTTATGTCATTACTTATAATTATAATAAGAATACTTTTAAAGATTAAAGTGATTTATTCACTACTGAATTCTATATAGTCCATTTGAAAGATTTTTTTAAAGATTGGCATTTTAAAGTAGAAAAAGAAAAAAGATTTAGTAGGTGTAAAGGAATGAATAAATTAAAATTTGGTAAGAAGATGAATAAATTAAAGAAGTATCTATATATCCTTGGTATCTATATCTATATCTAGATATATATATATAGATATATATATACTCAGTTATATATATATATACTCACTCTCAAGGATTCATGTATATATATCAATAAATATATATCAAGAGATATATATATCCTTGAAAACATAAATGAAGTTTTATATGTTTGAAAAGATCATAGCAAGGGAAAACATAGCTTGAAAGTCAAACCTAAGGCATTAAATTGCAGGTATGTTTTTGCCTTGTACCCTGAAGAGCCTGGTTTCATGGAATTATGATTATACTTTCTTGGAGTAGCAATTGACTTTAATACTGAGGTTTTTATCATTAAACATTTTAATAGTTGTGATGGTAAACACTTACTTGAAAATTCTATAGAACTTTCTCTCAGTTATTGTGACTCAGCATCACTCATGTGGGTTATTTGCTTTAAAAAACTAAGTCTTCTTGCAGATGAACTCTGTTATTTGGTCAAAATTATTCTATCTTAGCAAACATGATTTTTCATTATTGCTCAAGCATTTAGAACTGCAGAGTAGTGTCCCAAGTACCAGAAGACATTGTGGAGGACTTTTTTCTTTCATAAATGGTGTGACTAGCGGAGAAAATTCTTTCATTAGCCAAGATCTTTCCCTGTGAGGTTCATTTATAAAACAGAAAACAGATTTTTTTTTTTTTTTAAGAGACTACGTCTCGCTATGTTGCTGGGGGTAGCCCCGAGCCCATGTACTCAAGTAATCCCTAACCTCAGGATCCCAAGGTAGGTGGGATTACAGGCACACACCCCCATGCACGGATATCTTTTTGAGATTAGGTCTCTCTATGTTGTCCCGGGTAGTCTCAAACCCACAGACTCAAGTGACCCCAGGCCTCAGCCTCCCAGCACTGGGATTACAGGTGTGCACCACCGTGCCCGGCTCAAGATTTCTTATTTAATGTGACAATTTCGGGAAGGGAGTGATCAGGAAATAACTTGATGTACCTTAACATGATGTGTAAGGTGTGAAATTCTCCATTATATATTTGTTTATAGTTTTTTCCTTTCCTGTATCTTGGTGTTTTGTAAGAGTGTCTAAATACTGTGACTGAAGTTGTGAATTAAATGTTGGTCATATGTGTAGGCTAAAGGAAGAACAACTGAAACCTAGATAAACACAGAGGGAAGCATATTTTATGTAAAAGAAAGGAATTTATGCATAGTGACAGAGCAGAATGATCTAGAAAAAAAAAGTGGTGGGACTAAAGAGCTTGCCACAGTGGCTTTCCTTACTAAGACTGGAGTCTTGATGTGAGAAAAACATTGCTTCCTCCGTGGCCAGAAACTTTCAGACAGTGAATTCTAACTTAGGCTCTCTGGAAGATGGTAGTCTTAGGAAGAAAAATCAAGTTGAAAAAGAACCTGGCAGAGAAGAGCCTGAATTATTTGGTATGCTGAATGAGGCTAACCTCTGTAACATAAAGCATTTGAGATTTGTATGTCTTGGGCCCCCCCACCTTTTATTAGTGGACATATGTCGCTGTGAAAAATAGATCTAAGAGTGGCCCTAGTAATAAGAAACCTTTCCAAGAGATTAAGTTAAGACTGTCCCATGAAAAAAAATCTGTAAGTCTTCAGGAGAACCTGAGTAAGACTGCCTCTACCTAGGATTTCACCGTGTCAGTTCACTCATGTACAGATTTAAAGAGGCAATAGCAAAATGTCACAATTGTGGCCAGTTGGATCTGTTAATAAAGCACCTGCTAATAAGATTAGTATCAGAATATCCTTGTAATGTGTAGTAGTGTTTACAGCAGATGACCTGTGAAGCCACTGTTTGAATCATGATACATTATCACCACTGTTGGAGAAAAATGTCACATATATGAAAGCACTAGTGTTGTTGTCTTTGTGTTTGAGGTTTGCCTTTGCACAAAGGTTTTTTTTTTTTAATAGAGGTTCTCATTTCATCTGAACCTGTCACTAGATAAAGCTACCTTTTATTGTTCTTGTTTTTCTGTTACAGAAATTGATGACTTGGATGCCATTGTACCTGCAGTAAAGAAATTAAAAATACTGTCATACTGAAAACAAATCAAATCATTTTTACTGTGTAAATTGCATTCTTAACATTTTAAACACTTTATAGGATTGAGCTTATTTTGAGATAAGGGTTATAAAATATTTTTAGTCTCATAATTCATCTTCTTAGTATTGGATCCTTCTCCATGTAGCTTTTATTAATGTTGAGCTTCTTAAATAGAAAACAGTTGCTAACTTAAAGTAGTAGGTAACTTTATATCCTTTAATCATTTCTTAAGCAGTTCTTGACTTTCTAAAATTTAAGATTGTTTTGAAATACAGTGTGTGAGTAAAAAGAAACTCAAAGAGAAGCATTATGAGTAATAAAAAGGTTGCACTTAAGGTCAGGGTTCAATGTTTTTTGGGTTCTGGGAATAAGAAATGCCAATTGCCCTCTTAAGTCCAGCCAGTAGGAAATTGTTGCTTTCCTAGCAAGGATTAATTGGCACACTCTTAAGACAGCCTTCATGGCACTTGTCTTTTTAAAGCAGCAAGAAGAAAAGGAAGAAGGAAAAAAATGTTTTATTATTTTGTTAGGGTAAGACATGAATCATGGGATAAAATAGATGAGCAGATAAGTCTCTCATAGAGTGTCTTTTTTGGATTTTGATGTAATTTGCTTTTTATAAGGACATGAGATCTTAAATAAAATTTTTGTAAAGAATTTCCAAATGTAAGTGTGTCCTCAATGACTTATCTGTATTACAAATAATGAATCTTTCTCATACTCAGATGAGCCTTCCTTGGGCAACTGATATGCTCTTGCTTCCTTTGTTACGAGTGCTTTTCTGCTGTCTTCTGTTATTTTCTGTTCTCAGTATTCAGTCAGATTTCCTAAAAGGATCACCCTGTTCTGCCTGAGTATAAGCCACTTAAGGTTACTGTCAGCCTAGCCCAACCTCTACCCCAATTTTGTAAATAGCAGATTTCTGAATACATTTTGGTGGTTCTTGTCCATTGTTATATAGAATATTGTGTAGAATTTCTGGACAGCAGCATAGTGGAATGGAGAATGGAAATGTTGATAAGTATCCAAATCCTTGTTGTTGTAACCTTAGGGATTACACATACATAACACAGTATTTTAGGTTCTGTGTAGATTTAAAATTCTTACTTTTGTTAACCTGCAATCACGTTTTAAATAGTAGTTCACAATCTGTGAAAAAAACTGTATCTTTGATGGTTGGGCAGAAAAAGTATTTGAATTTTCAATAATGTTAATATTCTGAGTTAATTAGAATACCCTGAGAAATTATGAGACAATTTGGAAAGCTAACAATATTTGAAAGGAAGAAATGTAATATAAAAATTATTTTAATATAAACATTTGTCAGCTAGCTTGAAAGCCTGTGGCTAATTCCTAAACATATTTTTAAAGCTTATTTAAACTCTTCCTTAGAAACCTAGGAAATTTTGGGAGCCATTGAAAGGGATATTGCCAGTAATAGAATTTTAGGGCCTGTTAAATCTTTTACTAAATTTTAATTATTTAAAATATAAATAAGTACTGTAATTATTGTTTAACTCTTGATTATTTTTAGTCTTAATGATATATAATTGTTCTCTTAAGTTCTTGGTAAGTTGTAAGAACTTGGTTTTAAGTTCTTTTTTTTTTGAGACTAGGTTTCACTGTTTTTGCCCGTGGAACTGCAGGCTCACGTTGCTCAGGGTACCACAAGCAATCCCCAGCCTCAGCTTCCCAGGTAGCTGGGATACCAGGCACGTGCCACCACACCCAGCTATTTTTTGGGGACTAGGTCTTGCTATGTGCCCCCATAGGGACTCGAACCACAATCCCTGTCCCTGGCCGCGGCTTCCTAGGCTGCCACTTACAGGCATGCGCCACCATGCCCGGCCTGCCCGGCAGTTCTTATAGACAAAAACCATCGCTACAATCAAACTAATAAATCTATCCATTACTTCAGATGGTTCTTTGCCCTTGGTAATCTAAACCTCCCATCCCTGGGCAGCAGTTGACTTGCTTTTCATAATTACAGGAGGCTGATTTAATATTTTGTATATATGTGTGTATTGTTTGTAAATATGTTGTATATATATAAAATAATACAATCTTTTTTCTTATATTTTACTACTCAGCATAATTTGAGATGCTTGCCATTGTTAACTGTTCTTTTCCTTCTTACTGCTGCATTGAAATTCTTTCTATAAATAAGCCACAATTGTTTATCCGTTCACTTGATGAAAGTTTGCGTTACTTTTACTTTTGATTATACTAAAACTGCCATGAACATTCATGTTTAGGTCTTTGTACGGACATATATCTGATTTATAGTATCTTATAAAGTAAGTGTTTTGTCAGGGTCTTGTTTTTGTTTTTGTTTTGGAATAAGGGTAAATTTAGCTTTTCTTCATCCTGGCTAAAGTAGAAATTTAGAAGTAGTATTTTAAGCCTGAAAATGTGTACAGAGTTTTTCAGATTATCGTTTTATCATTTTCTGATTTTATTGCATTGTAGCCAGAAAACATCATCTTTTTGATATTGATATTTGTAATGGGATAAGCCTTTTTTGGGGGTGACTTTATATGTATGTATAAGTTTTGAAAGAAAGTGTAACCTACACACACACACTACTATTATGTTATTTGACTCTTTTCATTTCTGTCATCCTTTTGCTTAGTTAATGGAGATATGAAATTTCTCTGGGGATTTGTCAAATTTTTTTTAGATATTTTGAGCTGTGTTTGTTTTTTGTTTTTTAATTTACTATAAGAACAGGGGCATGGCAGAGTTCCACCAATTCTCTGGAGATGAAATGCAAAGGGTGGAACCTCCCTTAATGGTTGCTTCCATGAAGTTTCCCCCCCCACATTCATCCGTTTGTTCCTTCCTCTCCCCCTTAACCCTAGAGCTCCTACAGTGTTTATTGATGTCCACTGGTTTTAAAATGTTTTGTTATCATATGTGTATTATGTAAATGCCAGTATAGCTTTGTTCTTACTGTTTGCTTTCCTATACATAATTCTCTTGAACTCCCTCCATCTTATGTCTACATATTATTTCATAGTATGGACATACCACATTTTCTTGATGTAGGCTTCTGTTAATTGACAGTTAGGCTGTTTTCCTATCCTAGCTATAATAATTAATGCTGCTTTGAAGCTTGTGGAATATAAGGATTTTTTGTGTTGATGGGTTCATATTCTTTGGATATATGCCCAAGAGTGGGATTGTTGGGTCATATAGTATTCCCATTTTTAGTTTTTGAAGATTAAATTCAGATTGCTTTCCATAATGATTGCACCAGTTTATATTACCACCAACTATATCAGCATAATAGGGCTCTTTTTTCCTCTGTATCCTCTCCAGCACTTGCTGAATATGAGCTATTTTCACGTGTGAGATCTTGTGATTTTAACCTTCATCTTTGTGTCTATTTTGTAAGTATAGAAAAATTCCTAATTGCTATGTCTTGATTTCTCTTTATTACTAAAGTTTTCCACCTTAAATGTAATTTTGTCTTCTTTTTTCATTTATTTCATAAATCTTTTCTATTGTAAAAAATATAACACATGCTAAAATGGTCCAAACCACAAGTGTGGGATATAATGAAGGATTATGAAGTGAATATGTACAAATAAAAAAGTAGAACATTGCCAGCACTCCAGCAGACCTTTTCTACTCATTGCATGTCATTTTCCCTAGGTTTAACCTCATTTTTGTGTTAATCCCTTTTCTTTTTTAAAATAGTTTGCCACTTTATATGCCTAAACCAACATAGTTCTGTCTTTGAACTTTATGAAAATGGAATACTATTGTATATTTTCAATATTTCCTCTGTTTAATATTTGTACTATTCATCCATGTTTTATTAGGGGCGGGTTATTTGTTTCCATTGTCCAGTATTTTTTTTTCCTAAATTTTATTTTTGGATTTTTTTACAATACATGATTGTATAATTGCTGATCCCCATGGGAATACACCACCACACCACACCCACTCTGGTCACTTTGCCTCCTTTTTGTTGTTTGTCCATGTTTAGCTCTTTAGTCTTTTTTTTTTTTTCCTTCCTCTTTTCTGAATCTATTTCCTCATCCTTGGTGAGGGTGCGATTTCCCAGGACTTGATAGAACCTGCTGTTTATCTTTCCAGTACTGTTTTTGCCTTCCTAGGCCAATTTCAGCACCATTGGCTTGTATCATTGCTTCTTGTTTTTTTGGTGGATCTCATTTTGTTGCTCCTTCATGTTATATTTTGGGTCTTTGGCTTTGGGGGCATAATTCCCAGTGGTATGTTTCGGTAGAGCAGTTCCTCCATGGGGACAGCCATCAGCTGATGGTAGGTCTCCTGGTCTCCTCCTTTGGAGCTTTGCTGTGGGCCCACTGCCTTCGGTAGGCTTCCTCCCTCTGTGCAAAGGGGGTGTCCAGTGCGGTTATTGACAGGGTCGCTGTGCCAGATTTTTGGTCACAGCTCCCCAGTGACATTGTAGGCGCAGTTCTTTCATGTTTGCTCTTGAAGTTCAGTGCTTGGAGGTTCTTGCCTTGCTCTTTTTGAGTCCTGCCCAGGTGGCATGTGTTTAAGGATCTTTCTTCCTGTACCTCACCTATTCGGTTTCTGTGGTTGAGACTAGTCTTGAGATACTTATTCCTGATGAGGGCTTGGAGTGGACGCAAACCCAGAGGAGTCTGTGGTGAATTCCCCTCTCCCCCACTGTACCCTGCTTCTTCACAGGGCTCGAGGGGCCCAGCAACTCCCTGGGCTGACCCCCAGCTCTAGCCCATCCGACCTCGAGAGGCAAGTGGAGGCAGTGGCACAGCACAGAGGGCATGGGCTGAGCCTGAGCCGCCTGCGTGGTACCGGTGCAGTGGTTGGTCCGGGCTGTCTAGTATTTTTCTATGAATATTCACAGTTCATTTTTTTTTCTGCTGTGAACTGTTCTAGTGTTGTGTATGCATCCTTACATACTTGTATGCAAGAGTTCTAGTATATTCAGAAGTAAAATTGCTGGATCCCCAGGGGAAAACATTTCTGTGAACAGTCAGCCAGTCTATGTACTGTACCTCCTGAAACAGTACCATTTCTAAAGGTAAGGATGTGAATGAAGCCTCTGGAGTTGTAGTGTGATAACTTTGATAGGGAATATGTATCTTACACTTTAGAAGGAAATGCCTGTTTTCCAAAGTGATTGTATCAATTTGTATTCCCACCAGACCTGAGCATATCCTGCCCAGTTCTTGGTAAGACTTTAAAAGGTAGTGTATAGCTACTTTATAGTTCTAAAAATGTTTAGTTTCTTCATTACTAATGACCCTAAGCATTTTTTCATTTATTGGCCATTTGTATTTTTTTAAGTGCCAGTGTTTAACTTTATTTACAGACCCTGAACATAAGTCATTTGACAGCTAAATGTGTTACTATCTTCTTCCATTCTGTGCTCTTTCCATGTTCCTGTTGTTTCTTTTTATGAACAGGTTGAAATCTAATGTTAAGTAGAATTAGTGAAGCAAGAGAGGAAGCAGTCCTTTTTCCCCCAATTTCAAATGAAGTCTTTTACTGTTTTGTTTTGCATTTCTTATTGATTAGATATATATACATATATTAATATCATTGTATATCCCAAGGTTCCACTTCACCACTTCACCTGTAAACCATCATAATCTCTTGTGCTCATCCCTCCCCTGATTGCACCCTCCTTCCCCTCCCTGCTGTATGTTTTAGTTCTGTTACCAGTTTTGTTTTGTTTTTTTAAGATTTTTAGAATCATTTACAGGTGTAAAAGTTATTTGAAATGTAGACTTCCTTTGGATATTAGCTACAAAGACTGATAATAGGAATGGAAATATAGCAAAGAGGTTTTTTTTTTAGACCTCTAAATTTTTTATTAGATTTCTTTTACATCATTATATACCAAGGTTCTTCCATCACCATATCTATCACCTGTGAACCATCTTATTTTGAGCCTCTCCCACCCTCTTGCTGTATGCTTTAGTTCTGCTGTCAGTTTTAGTTTTAACTTTTTCTTGTCCTTTTGTTTTCCCTTTAGCCCACATACAAGTGAGACTATCCAGTGTTTCTCTTTTTCTTCCTGACTTTTTGCTAGCATGATTCTTTCCGGCTCCATGTTGCCACTAATGAAATATTTGTCCATTTTGATTGCTGAATAATATATTCCATTGTGTAAATATACTTTCTGATCTATTTGTCTGGTTTGGGACATTTGGGCTGTTTCTGGCTATTGTAAATAGTGCTTCAATAAACAGGGATGAAAGTTTCCTTTTGAATTAGTGTTTTAGTGTCCTTTGTGTAGATTCCCAGAAGTAAAATTGCTGGATAAAATGGTAGTTCCATTTCTAGGAGTTTGAGGGTCTCAAAAGGAAATTTTTTTCTTTCTAAACTGCCCTTGGGGGTATCTTTTTAATTCCTTTTATTTTCAACATGTCTGTCTTTGAAGTGAACCTCTTTCTTGTAAACAACTTGTAACTGTACTTATTTATATGGAATTTGCCATTCTGGCTTTTAATAGGGGACTTGTGACTATGAACTTATTCAGAGGTCTTCAAGTTTTTTGTATTTTCTATTTATTACATTTTATACTTACCACCTTTTTATTTTCTTTAAACCTTTCCATTACTGGTTTAGAAGTTTTATATTCCCTCTACTGTTTCCTATTTTAACTATGGAGTTATCATAAAATTTTTAATATGTACTTTTCCAGGCAGGAAAATTTTAAAATAAGAATCGCTACCTGTTAAAAGGTAATTAACAACCAAAAGGGGATAAAAGATTTCTCTTGAGAGCAGATAGCATGCCCAGGATAAAGAACTATTCTGGAATAGAGCAGCTATGTGTGAAGACGATAGCAAAAAAATTGAGACCAAATTAGTCTAAAAGGCAAATGATTTTTTGCAGACGTCCTACATTTATAAACCTAAATAACATGCTTAAAGCTTCAACATATTATTCTTCAGAAAACTGGCAGTAGATAGTCAGGAAACTGATGGGGGGTGGGTATTGCCTGAGTACCTAAGACTAACCATCCATCATGTAGTAAAATTTCAGACAAGAATGAGTGTGTGGATCTATGTATATTTTCAAATGACTATTTTGTTTTAAATTACAAAATATACATATGTACATATTTTCATGTAAAGGTGATGATCAGGTATATCAACTTCTGGGCTGCCCATCTGGAGTTAGCTCATACCTGTAAGACAGTTGGATTTGGACTTGTGTTAGTATTGACTTGACAACATTAGGACAAGCTTGGGCTTGTGTGGGTCCAGCAGAACCCATATCTGTAAGTTAACCAGCTAGGGTTAAGGTTAGCACTCACAGAGGTTCTTAAGTAAATGAGATCTATACACAGTAAAGCCACAAGTGAAGATGACTATCTCTCCCTTTTTGATAACAAAAAAAACTGGAAAAAAGGGAAGAACTTTGGAGAGAGAACATGGACAACTGTCTGAGGCATTGTCAGAGTAACAGACTAACATGATGAAAGAGGGCACTTACCATTGTGAAAAGCCCTTAATCAGATCTTCTTTTGACAAATCAATCAGAACCTAAACAATCACAAATAGTCAGTTCCCAATAACTACATAATATGGCCCAGGTTAAGATAAATAGACTTAAAAATGGTGTCTTTGGGTTTTAATGTTTTGAGCAGAGTGATAATACAGACAGTAACCTAGTATCCCAAGAAAAGATGAATTGCCATTTGGAGTCATTATGAGTGTCATAGAACAACTTGCCTTTACTCATTAAATGATTCATCATTGTAAGCAAGATCCTATAGTTGGCTCAACTGTAAAAACGGGAGTATCACATAGAAGTAGATTTTTAAAAGATAGGTATAAGAAGGTGTTAAAGCATAACAGCTTCAAAGTATTATACAGATACTGTTCTCTTTTTCTTTATGGTATCTTCTTAAGGATTAATTTTCTCAACTTGTACTTTAAATAAAATCTCATCACAAAAATGTTGACTTGAGATTAAAGCTTTACACACTGCTGTATTATCAAGCAATATGTAATACTATAGTTCAAATGCTCACGTAATTATGGATTTGAATAGGTTCTTGAGTTGTTAGTCTAAGGTTTGTCATATTAATTTAACATCTATATTATTTAGTTTCAACACTATAAACATGCACAAAATAAACCAATGAGGCTGCACCCTTCTTTAATACAGTTCTGATAACAGCCAGATGATCCCATCAGAATCTGCAAGAGTGTATTCCATGAATCAACTCTAGTTGGAGTACCAGGAAGGGTAAAGATTCAAGAGTCCCTGATATACTTACTTTTCCTAGCTCCTTTCTTCTGTGTGAGCCAAGTGGCCTACTGTTTTTCACTGCAACATCTAGTGACCTCTTCATTACTTCTTCCATAGGCACAAAAAATTCAAATCTTTACAAAGCAAAAAGTTAGGGAGTGAAATTTACATACTTTCATTTTTGTTGGGAATCTGAAGTGTTAACATATATTTCTTTTAAAACAGAAGACAATTAAGAATGTCTATAACAATACTATACTGGTTTATATAAGTATATATTCAATGCATCATTATTAGTCACTGTCCTGTGATAGTCATAATGGAAGTGGCATGAGGTTGTTTACCTCTCTTCGACTACTGTGCTTTGTGGTTTACTTCTTTCTGCTCATAGGAACACCTCAAAACCTTTATAAATGGCTTCTTGCCCCTGTGGAGTAAGTTAGTGTAATCTTAGCATACAGCTTTGTCATATACTCACAGAGGCCAGTGGACTCCTCCTAGGTTGTTTTTGTTTGTTTGTTTGTTTGAGACTAGGTCTCCTATTTTTGCTTGTGGAACCGCAGGCTCACGTTGCCCAGGGTACCACAGACTAAAGCAGTCCTCAGCCTCATCTTCCCAGGTAGCTGGGATTACAGGTGTGTACCACCACACCCAGTTGTAATGTTTTGAAACTAGGTCTTGGTACAGATCCCAGCCACGATCCCTAGCCCTGGCCGCTTTCCTTCTAGGTTTTATTGTTAGGGTGGAGGTTGCTCAATTTGCCCTCCAGATAATCCATGCATATTTGGCTTTTATAATCTTGTGAGAGAATTATTAACATATTAGGTTTGTCTTAAATGTTAAACTTTCCTTCATGTGTATCCCCATAGCAGTTTTGACAGCTTTAATACTTGGGTCAGCGCTCTCTTACTTGTATGACCATAGAATACAGGATGGTACCTGACATCAAATGTTCAAACATTAAATGCATAAGTTTTCTCCTAAAATTCATCCTTGATATTAACCCAAAATGTAGCTCTTGAAGGAACACAGTTTTAGATATGAGCTGAAGATAAATTAGTACAACCTTTTAAAATTAGTAGTTATCAACCAGTTTAGCAGAAGCCAGAATTATCAGATATAAAATCTTCCTAGACTAGATAATCTTCTCTTAGGATCCAGAAGCAGAAGGAAGCAAAGGTGAGATTTTGTGGCTTGAGGTAAACGTGAATAGGTCAAGAATAAAAATATTTACAGTAAGATTTGCCACCACTGACCCATCAAAAGCAGGAAGTGTGATGTCGTTGTACTATAGTCTTGTTGCCAAAGATACTGGTGGATCACTAGGAAGGTACTTTGGTTCACTGTCCTCTGTACTTAGTTGCAGAAGGGAAGACAAGCCCCAGAGAGCCTGGAGCTTTGAAAATTTTAGGTTCTTAGGTTCAAGATATGTCACATTTAACTACTACTTTGAAACAGATTCAAAGAAAGCATATTTGGCCAGATGCAAATCTTTTCACTACCAAAGATACTATATTTAAAGAGGACGAATATAGACTTTCATAATCAGAAACATCTTAGCCCTAGGGCAAAAAAAGGAGGATAGCTATTTTGCTAAATCGCCGATAAATGTTTTTCCCAATAAAGCATAGAAATTTCATGAATGCAGAGATCATATTGCCCAGTCCAGCATCTTATAGGCTGTCAGGTACACAACAGGTCTTAGCAAATTTTTGAATGGATGAGGCGCTCTGGCTCACTTACGTTTCATCAAACAGGGGTTCCAGAGTCTTCCGCTTTACTGAGGTCTTCTTTCGACTTGTCCACCTCCTTTCTGGTAACAAGTAGACACGAACATAGGGGTCAGCTCCACTGCTAGTACAGGGTGTGAGGTTTCTGATTTGATTTTAGTGCCATAAAAGAAAAAAAATGTTGTCAGCATCATAGCAGTGTGAGATGATCTTTTTATCTGTCCCCTTTGATCTACAACTAGTAAGATATCTACAAATCTACATATAGTCTTCTATCGACATAACCAGTACAAGAGATCTTATGTTGGGTGGATTAGGGCTCAAAGGGATGATGGTGCCCATAAACCTGACTTGTGACCCCAGAGACAGGAAAGCAGCAAAGTCACTGGCGCCTATACCCTCAGCCTTATTTAATCCAACTGCAGTACTGGCAGGACTTGTTTCATGGATTGAGAATCACAGTGAGATGGGTAGTAGTAAAGGCAGCATGTGCGTGGATCCACCACCAACCACCTGTGTTGACAGAACCAGATGACTGACCTTCCCTAGACATAAAAGTGATGTTCCATGACTCAGTTGACCTCAGACTCAGATGCAGCACCACCATCTTTGGGGCCCTGGTGGTGATGCCTAGAGTTGTGATACCAGCAGCAGCAAGACACTATTTACCCTGAAGTCACAAGCAGCAATGACAGCAGATGCTAGGCACACTGCTGGCAGAGAAGGTAGAGAGAGGAAAAACACCAACTAGCAAATATAGCCAGAGGCAACTCAGGTAAGAAATCAAAAAGTTATGCTCTAGTGCCATCTACCGGAAAACATTTTTAAGAAGAAAGTCTAAAAAGCATCTAATTACTAACCTGATAAAATGCCAGAATCAAAGCAAAGAAAGCTTTTCCTAACATTGTTAGCTACCTCAGATAGCCAACAGAGGAACCATTTGGTAGTAAGCACCATGAAAAATTACAGTAACAGTGTTCACAAAAAGAAAATGACAGTTCTCTACAATCTAAACTTGAGTCAAGAAACATTGTGAGCTAGCTTAGAGGGAATTCAGTGTAGCTGTCATAATGAAACTTACCAGTTTCATTAGCTACAAGAAAACAAAACAAAAAGACAGTTCAGTGAGTTCAAGAATAAAACTAATGAAAGAATAAACAAAGATTGACCAACCAAAGATTTTTTTTCATTACCAACAGTTTGAAATTGAAACTAAAGAATCAAACAGAATTTCTGGGTCAAAGAAATCAATAAATTAGATGACAAGTGCATTAGAAAGCACTTAGAATAGTGCAAATTAAATGGAAGAGGGATTCACTTAGAGGCTAGAAATCTAGAAATGAGTCCAATAGAAGAGAAGGGAAAACTAAATCAAGTTTTAAATGAAGAAAGCCTACAAAAACCGTATGACTCTTAGGGAAGATACAACATGCATAGGGAGCAGGGCACTTATTTAAAGAAATAGCGTAAAACTGCCAAACTTGTGGAAGAAAAAGTATGTAGAAGTTCACAAAGCTAACAGGCCACCTCACCCATCATCAAGATGCATTAATATTAAAACTCTCAAAAGTCAGTGATAAAGAATTTTAAAGGCAGTCAAAGAATTGTTCTCTACAAAATTGTCCCCATTCAGAGATCATCAGGTTTCTCAACAGCTCTACAGGTAGGGGATAGTGACATATTCAAAATGTTGAAAGACAAAAACAACTGACCATCAGTATTCATTCAGCAAGTTATTATTCTGATGTAAAGGATAAAGATGTTCCCAGAAAACCACTAAATGGCACCACTAAAATAAACCACCACCACTAAACCTGCTTTACAAGGAATACAGAAAGGAGCTCTGATTTTGTCTTTGAAAAGAAAAAAATACATTGTATTTTTTAAAGTGAGAAACAGAATCAGAACTATAACTATTTCAAAATAAATATAATAATTATAGCATAAAGTTTAAAGAGAAAAGGGTGTTAAAAAACTATACACACATCAATTTGGTGATGAAGTCACAGCATAAAACAGTGTTTTGTGATTAAAAACCATAAAAGGACAAGATGAAAAGAATGGAACCTATGTAGATAAATGAACATATGAGTGTTAGCAGAAAAAAAAACTTTTATCTACGTATCTGTGGTTACCTCATGGTAACCACAAAACAAAACCAGGAGCAGAGGCACAAGACATAAAAGCAAATTGAAAAAAATACCATAGGAAACCACCAAACTAAAGTGACAAAAAATAAGAAAAAAGAATGGAAATACAGAGTAACCAGAAAATGGTTGTTAATTAGGCTTCATTTATCAGTAATCACCATAAATACTAATGAACTCAACATACCAATCAAGCACAAAGTGGGAAGATGAAACAAAAAAACTGACCCATTTGTATGTTGTCTTCAGGAAACTAATCTCATCGCTAAAGATAACTGGCTCAGAGTGAAGGAATGGGAAAGGACACTCCAAACAAATGTGTAACTGTACTTATAATCAAACAAAACAGATAACCAGCCAAAAAAGGTTAAGAAGATACAAAGATGGGCAAAATGGTTAAGGGTCAGCTTGTATGTTAATGGATAGAAACTACAGATTTTCAGTGATGATCACAATGTAGGGTATACACTGTAATGTTGAAAACCTGTAACATATAACAACAAAATGCTTTAAAAAAAGGTCCTTGGTTTTGAAACACTGAAAATATTTATTTGGAAGAAGCTACTGTTCAGCTTTAGTTAGCCATGATGATGAAACTGTCCTGTAGTCTAGAATTTGGAGGACAGAATAATATGCCTTTTCATAAAGTTTGGAGTAGAACAAGCACTTCATATAAAGCAAAGTAGAGATTTCCACCTGAGAAAAGACACTGGTTCCCAGGTACCAGACAGTTTTGCTTAGACAGGCCATGTCTAAGCAGTGCCCTTGGATTCAAAGCCCATTAGCCCTTGCAGACCTTCAAACCTCACTCCTTCCCATAACATTACTTTGTCTACCTTGATGGTACCCATCCCATCAATTGCTCCAAGTGCACCCATCCTGGTCTTTGGTCATCCGATGCTCCCAGAGACCCTGCCTGGTTCCAGCATCTCTTTACCTGCAGCCATTGATCAATACCCTGAGGCAGCGACGCAGACACACATAGCGCACTGTGAGCTGAATCTCACCCAGCCCCCGCTGCCTGAGATGTCCATCTCTGTAAAGAAAGAGGTTGTCACTTTTCTTGCCATTACAAGTGCTTGCCTCTTCCCCTGCCCACAAGACGGAAGCATATGCTGTGTTAGGGTCCTAGAGCCATGTGGATTAATAATTTTCAGTAAGGATCCTTTCAGTTGAAG
The DNA here is from genome assembly GCA_004024945.1 of Uropsilus gracilis. NCBI lineage: Eukaryota > Metazoa > Chordata > Mammalia > Eulipotyphla > Talpidae > Uropsilus > Uropsilus gracilis. The sequence goes on from PVHY01005093.1 coordinate 48,760, forward strand.
GTCATTTTCACCTAGTGTTCATAATTCTCCTTCACAACAGGAAGAACACGAACCCTGGAGAAGGCTCTGCCTTTGTACCATGAATTCCTGTGGGACCTTGGATGAGTTAGTCAACCTTTATGATAATAAAATATCTAGTAGGGTTATTACTAACATTGAAATAAACCAGGCAAGGTACTAAGCTCATAGTAAACACTTCATAAATGGTTGCCATTGATAACATTCCCATATTCTGTGCTTTTAACATCCCAGTAGACCCTTTAGAATCCACAGAATGTTTCCTGTTGTAAAGAACCTTAACAATCAAAGTTCAGCCTTGTTTTGTGACTGATATGTACCTTGAGCAACACCACATTATCTGGCACTCCCTTGTTTTTTCTTGTGCTGTATTTTTGCTGCATCATGAAACCATTCTGTGAAAAACTAGAACTTGTACAGAAAAATAATTTCCTATCTATTTTCCCATGCAAGTGATTTTAGAAAAGATTAAGCAGAGAGGTGCATACTCAGTGTTGAGGCTGATATCTGTCAGGTCAAAGCAGGAGGCCAGGGAGTTGAGCGAGGACATGCTGGGAGCCAGCCTCTTAGGTGGCCATGCAAATGGGGAGGCAGGGCATGCCATGGGTCTGGGTGACTTGATGGGCCCGGGAGAGTGGGGGCCTGGGACAGTCAGGTAGATGGTAGCCGGACTCCTCTTCTCCCCGATGGGCTCACAGAACCCTTTGGCACTGTTCTTGCCTTTGGGTTCTGGGCTTGTCTCTTGGGGCTCAGGCTCAGTGTCAGCCATGGTGGCAGTGGTTGTTGTCGTGTTCTTAGAAGTTTCCTTGGTATCAGAAGTAGGACTTGGGGGACATGGCAAATCTGCTGGGCCCTCTCCCTGGGGTGGGGCTTTGGGGTCCTGGTTGCTGGCCACCTTCTTATTAAACAGAGGACCTTTCTTTAAGGCTTCAGGTCCTGTGTATGGGGTCCCCAGCACTCGTTCTTCCACATGCAGGAACTGTAAGCAAATGACAGGGTTGTTTATGGGCCAGGGTCCACAGCATTCACCTTTTCCCTTTTTCATCTTAACCCCTGGGAAATGATTTCTTCTCTTTTGCGGGAGGAATAGTTTTCTCAAAACTCATTTCCCTCTGAATTACCCAAACCAATGGATGTAAATCCTCTTCCCCTGGTCCCTCAGACCAACGGTTCTCTGTTTTTCTCCCATCTCATAAATAGGTATTCGTGAAAACTCAGTTCCTGGCCCCCTTTCTCTTTATTTTTGCAACAGCTACTGGAGATCCAACCTACTCTCACAGTATGCACCTTCCCTCTATGCAAAGGATCCCCATATCTGCACCTCCACTCTTGCCTTCACACATCACCAGCTTTCTTTAAAACATGTTCTCTATTCAGACACACCCTTGTGCTCCTAATACCCAGGTTTCAAGCATTAGTCATTTGGTTACTTCCTCCCCTTTCAGTTATCAGTCACCACAGTTCTTTCTATGAACTCCATTTCCAGCAATATGATGATAAAAACATTTTGAGAAACCTTGTTAAGAATTCCCAATAAAATGAAACTGCACTTTTAAATGCACAGCCAAATTTTTAAGAAAGTAAGAAAAACTCCTAGGGTTAAAAAAGAAGGCTGAAAAATAAAGGTTAAGCTTTCCTAGGACCATTTATCAGTCTTGGAATCCAAGGAATTAGAAGGCCTTGTTGGGTCATTTTGAGGCTGGAATTGAAGTGAGATATCTTTTTTTTTCCTGGAGACTAGGGCTCGCTATTTTGCCTGCGGAACCACAGGCTGACATTGCCCGGGGTACCACAGACTCAAGCAATCCCCAGCCTCAACTTCCCAGGTAGCTGGGATTACAGGTGTGCACCACCACTCCCAGCTATTTTTTTGGGACTAGGTCTTGCTACATGCCCCTGGTGGGACTTGAACTGTGATCCCTGGCCCCGGGCTGTGGCTTCCTAGGCTGCCACCTACAGGCATGTGCCACCATGCCTGGCCTTTAAGTGAAATTTCCTTAGTGTAAAAGTAGTGTCAGATGAACAGTCTACCCACTAGCAAAAACTGATGAAAACTGTGTCTGTCTCAACCTGTACTCTGAAGAAAAAAAAAGTATTTCTGACAAATACTGTACTTTGGAGGCCAGTTTCATATAAATTTTGGGTTTATATTTATACTACCTTTGAAACCCAAAGTTAAGAAACGAACATGAAAATGATTTCAGGTTTGTGATACCCTTGGGATGCCTGACTGTAGCAAAAGAAGAACCTCCTTGGAAACAAAACCAGGTTACAAAGAAACACTGAACATATGTTTGCAACCCTACTTACAAATACAGAAATGGGTCACATGAAAAAGCATCAAGATATACAATAAACATCAAATGTAACTCCCAAGATCTTTAGATAATAGAATTAACAGATATATGTTATAACATCAGTTTTCTTAAATGATTTAAAATGGAATAGAAACATAAGATAATAAAATATTGAAAAGACAAGATTGGTTTGGAAGGGATAAAATTAGAAATGAAAAAGTCATCTTTGAAATAGAAACCATGAAAGTTAACAGCAGATTAGGCAAAGCCAAAAAGGGAACTATTGATTTGGAAGACAGATCTGAAGAAATCAGAATCAAGCACCAAGAGATAAAGAGATGGGAAATACAAAGGTAAGGTCAGGCTGAGACATGGAAGAGGTGGTGAGAAGGTACAGCAAAGAAGGAGCAAGTACAGCAAAGGAGGGGTTAAAAGAATGGGAGAGGCAATATTTGAAAGGAATATGCTAGGCAATATTCCAAAACTGACTTATAATATGGATCCGTCTCCTAGATACCTCCAGATGTAGAGCAGACACTTAGTGCTGAGCAGCCCACCTTGCTCCTTAACCATAACTGCACCCCCACATACCCTGGGGACAGATTTACCCGAAGCACCAGCCTCATGGAGATGAGGCTGTCCAGGCCGGAATTGTCGAGCTGAAAGCGCTGCTCCAGGGTAAGTTCTGCACAGGGGAGAATCTGGCAGAGGGGGAAGTCTAGCACTCCCAGAGCATACTCTTGGTCATCATCAAGCACCTGGGTAGTGGGCCAGTCACAAAACAAGGATAATCAGTCCCCGCCCTCACTACCATTGTCTGAAACCTCTAAGTCTGAATTCACTTTATGAAGCACTTGGTATTTTGAAAACTGGGAATGGGACCAAGTTAGGCCTCATTCTTGCGTTCTGTTAGGAAGAGAATGAGACAGGGTAAAGGCCATTGTGATTTATATGAGGCAAATCTGTCAAACACCCAGGACCATGGGGGCTGCAGGGAGCCGTGCTGCTCCATGACGAGACATCCAGGCAAAGCTCAGGGCTCTCCCGCTTTTGCCCATGAGTCTTGGACAAGTCGCCCTGTCTCTTGGCACATTGTAAAATAAAGATCCTTCTCCACCACAGATCTGCTGTGAAGTTTTTAAAAAAGTTTTTTTAAGAAGTACCTCATTAATGCCCTGGTTAGATTCTAACACAGGCCATGCTGGGTGCTATGTAACCACCAGAAAGACGCAGGAGAGCCAGGGACTTGATGGCTTGTTCTTCCATAGTCTCTTACCCAGTCCTATTGGGAACCGATCTCATGAAGATTCGGCGCTTCACTATCTTCTCCCACACTCAAGGGGCTGACTTTACAGTTAGGAGAACCTAGTTAGGGTGCCCTTATAGGGCCCCACCCCTCCTGGCTTAGACACCTCTTAGATACCAAGAGCCCAATTTCAGGCAAACCTCCAGGTGCAGCTGCTCAGCTGCTACGTTGTGAACAAAGAAGGAGAACACCTGGCTCCACACGGGGTCCTTGCTATGCGGACAGGTCTGGGGACAGAAGAGGGAAAGATTATTGAAGGGTCAAGTTGGGCAAAGCAGCTGCAGAGAGCAGTGACCTCCGCTTTCACCCTGGCCTCTGGTACCACTGGGAACCTGCTCTGTGTCTGCCAGGGGTCTGGCCCACAGCCTGTGTGGGTGGTGCGAAGGCAGCACACTAGACTCAAAGGCAGGGAGAGCATCCCCAGGAGGTTAGTTTTGCCAGGGGCTATATACCTTACTAGCGCTGACCTTACTAGCGCTGGAGCTCACTTCTCAGGGTGAAGGCCCTTGAGATTTCTACTTTTAGACTAAAACTTCATGCAGTGGCAGAAAGGACACAGGTCTCAGCTTGTCCAGCACATCTCTGGGCAGGTCAGTGATCTTCTACCCTCAGATCCTTGAACTATAAAACTCTGCATAATATGAGACCAATGACCATTTTAAAGGAAACAAACTTGACAGTGTTTTTGAAGAATACTCAAGATTATTTTGAAAACTAAATAAAATAACACAAAGTGCCTAGACTGCATCTTCCCATCTACAAGGCATCAGTGTAAGCTAATTCACTTCCATCTTGCTTCCTGCCCTGGGAATAGTTGGGCCCACGATCCGTATCCCATGCTACACATCAAGCTCTCTTACCTTGCTCGTATAGGTCTTCTTGCCTACAGACAGCTCAACGTAGGAAGACGGGTCTCTGCTGACTTTATTCTGTGAAGGGGCAAATCCTTTCCAGTCAGAGTGGCAGCAGTGTCTGCTTGCGACACCACCTCCCACCCCTCACCCGACTTCCCAACCCCAGGAGCACTGGTAGGACCTAGGGCTAGCGAGCTGCTTCCATTTTGAGGGTCCCTGGCTGCCATAAGTGCACATCAAGACAGGGCTCACTCAAGGGGAAGTTCTAAGTCTGGCCTCCCAAGACAGGCGGCCAAGGCTGGGCTGGGCTGGGCTGGGCTGGGCTGGGCACAGGCCATCGCCTAGAGCTATGGCGACAGGATCCACTGAAGTTCGGGAGCCTCCCTGAGCTGTGTGTCCAGGCACTGCAGTGAGACCGGACACCCATTCATGGGACTCGGGCATAACAAATGTGGGGTATGAGCTGCCAAGTCTACAGTCTGGCACACAGCAGACTCAATGCAAGGCCACTCTGGTCACCCCAGGCTGTGTGTGTGTGTGCAGACTGTTACCCACAGACATGGGCTTTGCTTCCTCTGGGACAAGGAGCTGGGACTTGCTCTTAGTCGCCTTTCCAGCTGTATACATACACACTTGCCTTGGCAAACCTGGAGAGCTTTTTGGCTCGATATTCGCCATTCAGGTAGTCAAAAGGGTTTCTCTGCAGCACAAGAATGGGGTAAGTGAGCGACTGGTGGACACTTGAAGATGATGGGCATGAGGCCGCGTGTGACTCCCATGTCACCACTCACCGGTAGGTTGCAGGCACTCTCCAAAAAGACCACGAGGATAGCAGTGGAAAGGCCTCCATGGTCCTACAAGAAGACAGACACTGGGCACCTGAGCAGCAGGAGACTCAGGCTGATTTTGGAGACAGTCATGGGTGCTTCCACTGACTGTTGTTGGGGCTGAGAATACAACCGAAACATGACAGTTTCAAGTCATGGACACAGGGTGGATCCCCCTCTGAATTGGGCTGATAGGTACTTGCAGAAGTTTTGTGTCCCCTCTTCCCTGAAGATGGCTGGGTTGCTCAGAGACAGCTGCAGAGATGAGGAGCTGTTTTGAGGAGGCTGTGTAACATGTTCTCCAGATGGGGGGTGCTGACCAGACTAAGTAAGATCTGGGGGGCTTCCTCTTCCCTTCACACACACCATCTGCATGTGGACCAGCTGCACCAGAACCCCTCCTTTCTGCTAGGGAGCCCTGACACCCCAGACTTACCTCAGTCAGAGCATCTGGGTCCGCAATCAGCGAAAGCCACTCCAGCCGCAGGTGCAGCCGCCCGCTGGTTGTGTCATTCAGAACAAACCACTGTGGGGTGGGAGTGGGGAGCTCAGGAAAGGCTTTGAAGCTGCTCCTGAAGCAGCTATTCTGAGACCCGTGAGACCCTAAATCGTGGTTTCAGGGAAAAGGTGAGCCAGCCCAGACAGGGTGGGCTCTGGGCTTGAAGTGGAGAGGTTGCCGGACAGAAATACTACACATTGTTATGAAAACAGTGTCACCCACAGGGAGGGGGAACCAGGCACCAACTCTACCTCATCCACCACTCTGTTCGTCATGACATCTCCGAGGCAGATCTGCAGGCTGGAAAGGGGGAGAGGAGAAGGGGTTCAGCTCAGAGGCAAGAAGCAGAAAGCATGGGGGCCCCCACCCTGGAATCTTCAAGTACCTCAGTGGGAGCCTGAAGATAGATTCTTATTCACCCCAAAGAATCAATGGGAGACCACATTTAGCCAAGGACGGACTGTCTATACCATCAGGCTATACCTACTGGTGTGCTCCTGAAGGATAGTGGGGTGGCTCCAATGTGCTGGTCACTTGGCTCTACCTCCCATCTGACTAATCAGATATGCCCCTCCACTTCCACAACTGTCCCAGATACCCTCCAAGGAATAAATATTGTTCTGTGTGAGAGGCTCTACCCACATTCCTGCTGCCCATGCCTCTCCTGAACCAAGACTAAATGCAAGCTCCAGAACTCCACATGCTGCTACATAAAACATGAGCCAGAACTTTACAAAAACTGCTCATTTCAACAATGAGCAGTAGCTTGATTCATTTAAGAGGAAAAATAAAAAGTGACAAGCAATTTCTGGAGGTACTGTTCTTAGGTTGTCAGACTGTGTTGCTTCTACTTCTGATGTGTCCATGATCAATTAATAGGGAGTGTGAAGAGTTGGGTAAAACTTCCTTGCCTCCTACTCTTGGCCCTCTGAAATGAGTGGTGAGAACAGCCTTCTGGCAGCTTCCACGCCTTTCTCTGTGCTCACACAATCACATGCCAACAAACATGCATCATGGTCCGCCCCAGAAAGATGGATCAAACTTCACAGGCCACTCCCAGCTGCTTGTCCCACTTGCTGACATACAGTGTACATGAATACACAGGTCAGCACACATGGGCCCCACTTGTAATTTTTAAAAGCTGCAGAATATTCTGTAGCTTTGCAGTAGCAAACTTACACAAACATTCAAGCGATGACCTCTGGACATTCATGTTTCCAGCCTTGGGGTTTGCTACCACGTGAACTTCTGCCACAAATACTTTTCAGGTTTAATGCTCCTATTTTATAGGAGACTCCTGGAGGCAGGACTGCTGGACCAAAGCATGTGCCAACTTGGAGTTTCAATAGCTAGTCCCCTTGCCCCTTGCATTTCAGCCCTGGGGTTCTGTGCCTAGACCCAGAGTGAGTGGCTAGGCTTTCCTGGTGCTGGGCACTTGGCCATATCTCTCTTGTTCCCTGCCCACTGCTCCAAATGGGGACTCAAATCTTGAGTCTTCTCTGTACCAGTTCGGGGCTAGGCACTTGAGAAACAGCAGGAAGGTTTGGGACTGGAACATGGAATGATGGACCCAGTTGGCAACACAGTCACCATTGCAGGTCACTGAGCAGTGGGAAGAGCTGAGGCCCAGCACCGCCAGGGAGGGAAGGCTGCCCTCAGACCCAGGCTCACCCTCCTCATGATTCACCTGCCCAAGAAGTCATCCCTGTCAGGGTCCTCATCATACAGGTCCACCTCCAAATCCTGCCCAGGGACTTCATGGGCTATGAGCTGCAAGGAAAGAGAGGTGCTGATGAAGCAACCTTAAGCACGCTCCAAGAGGAGCCAAACTCCGGCTCTGCCTCCTGCCAGTCAGGGGCTCTGCCTGGAGAAGCCTGTGGCAAGAAGTAGTAACACCCTCCTCCTGCAGGGCTGGCATGGTAGAGGCTGCTGAGCTTCTGCGAGGGGTTTCCCTGAACATGGAACAGTGGCAGGTCCCTCACTGCCCTTCAGTTAGTAGGCACTGTGGTGCCTGGAGGAAGAACGTCTCCTGGTGTCAGGCAATGTCAGGGGAGGCTGAGAGGGTTGAGGTAACCACCTCCAAGGTTCTCTCTGAGAACATTCCTCAAAGCTGCCTCTGGTATGGAAGGGCAGCAGGAATTTGTCTGCATACTGGCCCTCCACATGCTAGGTGGGCCCAAGCAGCCCCCTCTCTGCAAGCCAGATGGATATGGGAAGTAGGAGTTAGCTCAATCCATCTTCCCCAAGACCCACTCCTTGGGCCATCTTCCCCAAGACCCACTCCTCTGACTCTGAGTTGCCCCCTGGGGATATGAGGACCATGGGGGGAACCCCTCCCCATCTGTGCCCAGCAGGATGCATGGATCCAAGAGCAGCCAAGGAAACTCACCTCAAACACCTCATTCCAGGAGGGGTTCAAGTTCTTGTAGATGGTCCTGCTCCGGAAATGCTGCAGGCCAATGCTCACTTTGGCGTAGGGGTCTGACTTGCCTCGGATGCCCAGGAAGTGGTCCTTCTGAGCTAGCTTCTCTGCCTCCAGCAAGTGGACTCTGATCACCCCCTGGAAAATACCCCAGCCTGGGGTCATAGCTCCTGCCTGGGCTGTGCTCAGACTGCCAGTGCTCAAAGCCAGCACCCTCAGACACCTCTCCTTCCCCCCCTCCTCCACCTCCATTATCTAGATGGAGACAGTGATCAAAGCTATCAGTCTCATGGCCAAGGTCAAGCAGCAGAATCCAGCTCTGCCCACTATATCACACAGTTTGGCCCACATTCTGGCCTGCTTGACCCTCCCTGCCTCCAAACTGCTGGCAAGCAGCTATTCCTGCAGCTATTCCTCCTATGCCCACATGCATGCCACATCCCGTGCTGTAACCTACATGCATCCTGAACCCCATTGCCCTTTCCTCCCCAGGCCCAGGCGCACACAGCCCTGTGGTTTCTGCCTGATGCTGGCAGTGGATCCCTGTGCTCACAAAGGGCTCAGTGCCAAGTCTCAGCCTCCAGCCCCACCCACTCTGGCCTATGCCAACAGAGCAGAAGAGGAATAACCACTTGAGGGCTAGTAGGTCTGCCTACAACGTCTTGCAATGTTAGTAAATGCACAGGCATTTGTCCTTTAGTCCAGCCATTCCTCTTCTAGGAACCTGTCAGAAGCCTGACAAAAACAGGCTTATGCTATTTGATAAGAAACCAGACATTACTGTCCATCGATAGGGGAGAGTGAGAGGAGCTAGAGCAGAGTCACACCTGCAGTACCGGGCAGCCGCACACCGTCATGCTAGGGGAAACTGCGGTGTGCTGCCCGTCGAAGATGGAAGGCGACTGAACAAATACATGTGCACGACCACCTAGACGTGTCTGCTCCCGCCAGAAAACAAATAAAAAGACTGGAAGCATAAGCCAGTACGAAGAGGAGAAATGTGGAGACTACGTAGAAGGCTCAAGGGGAGCAGTCAGGCTCCCTAAAATATGTTTTCCATGTGCAACTATTTCACCTGATTGTAAAAAGAAACTAAGGTAAGAGGTACATTTCTATGTCTAGAAATAGAGAATGGAATTAAACAAATCACTGTAAACATTCAGAGTCAGTCGCTGTCACACACACACAGTGGTGCTGTCCCATGTTTCTATCACAGCCATCTGACTGGGGGTACCCTTGAAGGACAGGCTGCTTTCTGCTGCTGGGAAGTAGGCTGAGCTTAGTAGTTATCCTGAGACAGCCAAACATGCAGTGGGAATGAGCCGGCCGTCCTGAGAAGAAAGCTGCAAGACCTGCGTGCAAATGCCCGGCCTTACCCCTCCTTCCTCGTGGCCTGACTGGGTGGGTGCCTCACACTGGCACAGATGTTGAAAGAGGGTACTTTCCCCCCTCCTGAGGTCTTGGCACCAGCCCCAGGGGCTCTGGCCCACAGCCAGGGCACTTCCTGTAGGGAGGCCACAGGGCTGTCCTCAGGGGACACTTGAGCAGGATGCAGGCTGGGCAGGGGCTGGGGCTGAGCACCAAGGAATCCCCGGGTTCTGACCCAACCACACAGTCTTCCCAGATGACCCCAAATAGTCTTCCTGCCATCAAATGACAGAGTAGGGAAGCCTCAGCTCCCTAAAGTGCTATGGAGGCTCTGGAGTTTCCCAGGGCTTGGGCTGACTGGCCACAGTCCCCAACCCAGGCTATATTGGGAACAAAGGTTTGGAAAGGAATGCCACCTGGGCTTTGCCCCTGCCCAGATGGGTGCCTCTGGGGAAGTCTTTCGCTCTTCCCAGGATGCAGCCTGCAGCCGATAAAATGGGATGTGCCTTGTCCTCACAGGGCAGAAATAAGGCTTGCTGCCTGAGAAGGCACTCCTTACATGAGCCTGGCTCCTCAATACTGCACCCAGGGCTGTGTGGCTGGTGCCGGTACTCACGCAAGGCAGAGGGAAACGCAGGTTGGTCACGTCCAGTCCCTTCTTCACGGGCACAGTCACCCGATTGGGCAGCACCAGGTGGGCAGCGATGAGGTCCTCCAGGAGGCTGTCTGACACTTCACTGGGGAGAGCAGACAAGCCGAGTTGAACGGTGGCGGGGGCATGACATTCCCCACACACACTTCGTTCCAGGAGCAAAGCTTGGTGGGGCTTGGGTGCGGGAGGATGTGGAGTATATATTTAGTAGCCCCTGACCCCCAGTCCTGCTTTGTTATTCTCTGAGGCCTCACAGCTGAGAGAGCAGTGAGCTTGAGCCTATATGGGAATCTTAGCTCCATGAGCAACAGCTATGAGACCTCAGGTAAATCACCAATCCCTACACCCCAGTCTCCGCTTTGAAACATGATAATCAAGAGGGCTCTCATACGTGTCCATTGCTGAGAACGGTTCCTGCTCTGCAGAAGATACAGGGTCTGTGAGCACAGCAGAATTCACATGCTGCCTGACTCGTTCTCTCAGTAGAGGGAGACAGGGACAGAGCCTGGCACATAGTAGGTGCTCAGTAAATACTTTCCAAATGAAGTACATGACTAGGTTCCTTGGAACCAGAGGGCTAACATTGGTGGGAAAGTACCCACTGAGTCACTGTGAGTCCCTTGTGGGGGGAGCTGCTGAGCCTGGCAAATAGTTGGCATGCACCAGCCAATCCAGCTGTCCTCTGCCCAGGAGGGACTGGAGTCCTCTGCTCCTCTAGGGTGCTGACATCTAGGGGCAGCCCTCCAGTCCCAGAAGATTCCACAGACCAGCTCCTCCTCTCTGACCTCAGCTGGGACAGCCACCCCTCAGCTGCCTGTGTCTGCAGTCATGGTGGGGGAGGCTCCTGGGCTTCTCACTGGGGACAGGCACTTAGGTTGAGGAGGGATGGCTCTAGGAGGACATTCATGTATACCCAAGCCCGCCCTACGACCACACGACACAAGTTCTCCAAGACAGAGCAACTGTGCGCCTGTTGGCTAGGCGGGGCCCAGAGAGGCGGCGTCACTTGTCTCACATCACACCATCACTAAGTGCCAGTGGAGCACGAGCCTTGGGGTCTCCCATTATCCCCAAGCTGCCTGGAACACCTCTGAGCAGTCACTCTTCCTGCCCTGCTATTGACTTGCGCACATGCATGTGCTCTAGGTGCACAAACCCGTGGAACCAGGCACACTGTTAGCTGCTGTGCCTATTCCAAAACACCAACTCTTCTCCCCCCACCACAGGGGCTCGGGGGTTCTGTGTCAACCCCCATTCCTACAGGGAGTCAGAGAGTCCGAGGGGCCCTTACTACCTTGCAGCCCAGTTTGTCCGGTGGCTCTCATTGGCACTTACTTGATTCCTGGTGCATCTAGCAGGTTGGTCAGGCCTGTCCAGTTGATCTGCAGATGCTACAGGACAGAGGGGACTTGTCAGGTTCGAAGGAGCCAGAAACCTGGGGCTGAGAACCCTCTGCTAGTGCCTCCCACCCACCTGCATGGAGCTGGGGCATGCCCTGTGTGAGGGAGTCAGGCAAGTTAGGTGACATCCACCCTACTTGGGATGGGCTGGGGCTACTGGGCCTGATGCTTCCTGGCTAGTGTGCCTACTCACTGGCCAGTGTGGCCTAGGAGAGCTCTGTTCTGGACCCACCTCAGACCACTTGAGCCTCCTTGGCATGTTGCTTTTGGAGCCTTTTTCCAGGCTTGAGAAGAACAGGGCCAAGTACTTCTACTACCTCAGGGAACGATGAGACATGGAGTGTGGAGGGCCCGGGTGGAAGGGGGCTTAGGCTCAAGCCCAGAGCCTGGGCCTAGTACCAAGTGTTTTCCGACCCTGAGACTCACCGGCTTCTGAAGGAAGAACACAGTTACAGCTCCCACGAAGGGCTTGTCCACTAGGAGGGGCTCCAGGATGAGCCTCAGGGTGCCATGCAACTGGATGGGCACAGAGGGCCTGTGAGGGGCTTCAGCCTCCCTTTCCCCCATACCTGCTGTGCTCCGCTGAGGTCCCCTTCATGCCTGTGCCACCCCCAAATATGAGAGCCACCCGCTGTCACAGCAGAGACCATGCCAGGGGAACCAAAGCCTGGACACCACTCTACAGCTCTGCCAGTTCCTAGGGGCAGTTTCCATTGTCTTCCTCTGGTCAACTAGCCTGAGGCGCTGCAGCCACAGCTCTGGGCTGGCCCAGCTAGCAAGGACCTAGGAGTGTTTTCCAGCTCCTACTCAGCTCTACTGGCCTCAGCTTCTAAACCATGACTCTGCCCTACTTCAACAAAGAGATTTATACATCTGAAACCTCTCCCTTCTGGGGCAGTGAAAGCCTGTCCAGAATCTTCATGGACACAGGTAGGCATGGGAGAGCCAAGGGTCTGAGCAGCCAATAGGTGAAGCCCAGCCCCCTTCCCCACCATGCAACCTTGACCCTGGGGCCTCCTTTGATGTCACAGCCTCCCCTGCAGCCTGCTCCAGCTCAGCCTGCTTCCCCCACCCACACGGTGGGGGGGGGAGGTGAGTCTTAGGGGGGGAGACCCACCTGGATCCCATTCACACCAGCCTGTATCTTCTGCAGCTCCACGCTGATCTCACAGTCCCCAATGTAACTGAAAGTGAGAATGGAGGTGGGAGAAAGGAGGGGCAGGTCCAGCGAGGTGGGGAAATTCACCTTGTATCACCTGAGCCCTACATGCAGGATTATGCCCTCCCTAGAGCCTCTGCCTTTCCCCACTCTGTACAAGTGCCGACCCTGGCCATGATGCCAAGAGGCAGACCCCAGAGGTCCCTAAATCCAGATGTATCCCCACAGATCATGTGGGCAGTGACTCAGGCACCACCTCAGACCACGGTACCTCACAGTGAAGGAGAGGCTGCCAGAGAACACACTGCCCATTTCCCTACACCTCCGCTGTGCCCCTGCCCTCAGGTCTCCCTAAGGACACAGGGCAGCCTATGGAGGCGAGGTCATGCTGGGGTTGTGGAGGTGGGCCCAAGTAACTGGTGTAGGCTGCAAGGATAGGAGTAGTTGGTGGCTCCTGCCAACTGGGCACAGTGAGCTAGAATTGTTTGCCTTGGGGGTACAGATCAGAAGACCCTGTCAAAGGAATGATGCAGAGACCACGGGGAAGGAGGAGAAGGTGGCTACCAAATACCAGCAGGACATAGTCAAATGTCAAGCATCACAGGAATGCTTAATGCCCCCTGAAGGCTGGGGGGGGGGGGAGAAAGAAAGGAGACCTGGGTACTCAACAGCTGCCTAAGCTGGTTGGGAAGCTGGGTGAGTGTGGACAGATGAACTTGGCATGCCTCAATGATTCAAATAAGATCTTGTTGCAGAATCTTGGAGTTGGGAGCACCTGATAGGTTATCACCATCCCAACACATTTGAGGATCAGACCCCCAAGTCAGGATAGGTGTTCCCAGAGCTGATTCCTGTCTTGTCAGTGTTCACAGTGCCCGCCTCTGGGCTAAGGACAGGAAATATGAGACACTGGAAAGGAACGGCAACATTCTGGAATCTCACAAGCTGATCCTTTGTCCTTTAACACATAATTTAAAACTCACACCTCCAGGAAGTCTTCCTGGGTGAACTGTCCTTTTCAGCTCAGATCCATCACAAACCTCACATGAAAATAGTCCACTGAACTGGTCACTTGTTTATCTTTGCATCCTCTTGTTTTTCTGAGGTGTAACCAAGTCCAGTTCAACCCTGCTCCTCACAGCTGATGTTCAGAGTTCCCCAGGCCTCAAAAGTCTCCATATCTTGTTACACTTGCTCCCTATTGATACATGATCACTATGGCACTTGGTCCTGGCCTCCAAGGAAGCTCTACACTGTGTGTCTCACACCCAGAGGCTGCCCGGTGCCTGGTCTGATGATAGAAGCCAGGTCTGACTAAGAGACCAGAACGCAGCAGGTCCCTGGGGACCAGTCATTCTCTGCTCTTCCTCCTGGTACTCTTCCCCATCTTTACCAGGCATGGTGGTGTGCACCTATAATCCCTGTTACCTGGGAGGCTAAGGCTCAGGATCACTTGAGTCCGCGGGTTCGAGATAACCCTGGGCAACATAGTGAGACCTAGTCTCTTAAAAATAAAATTAAACAAAAAAACAAGAAACAGGGACTTTGAGTCCCCGCCTGGGGAGAGGGGGTGTGCTGTGAAAGCAAGTTAATGTCCTCAAGTTAAATACCCCAAGTTATCGCTTCTCAGCCTTTTGGCTAAGATCAAGTATAGTATCTGTTTTTATCAGTCTAATATTTGATACATCCTCTATCCAAGGACAATATATTAAATGGATTTGGGGGGAAAAAACACTCCACGTTAAAGCACCACACATGCTACTCCATCTTCAACATGGCTGTTTGGCTCTGCATTTCCCCTAGGTCCCACTCACTCCTCAGGCAAGAAGGCTCACCATATCTGCAGGTCCAGGACCACCTGTCTTGGGTTGCACGGGTTGGTATGTGCCTTGATGCCATTGACCCTGGGGCACTAGAAAGGAAGCAGGAGGTCAGAGGGCTCTTCCAGCAGCAGGCAGCTGCCAGCCCCACCCAGCACTGGCTTCAGCCACGTGACATGACTGACCCCTGCACTCTGGGAATAAGGGCTAGACAGAAATCTACCCCCAGCCCTTGTCTGTCCTTGACACCCAAACTTCCATCCCTAGAATGGGCACCCTTCCTTCCCTCCCTCCTGCTGTATATATTTACTGAGCACCTCCTTGCTGTGTGCCAGGCACTGGCTGGGACAAAGGTAAGGAGCGAGGTAAGCAGCCCTAATAGGAAAATCAGCAGAGGAAACAGTGACAGGGGCAGGATGAGGCACAGACTGAGCTGTCAGCTGGGAACGTGGGACCTCAGGGACTCCTGACTCAGATTAGGGTAGATGAGGTCAGTAAAGGCTTCCTGGAGGAAGAGGCATTCAAATAATTCTAGCAAATGAGTAGAAGCTGCCCTCCCTGGTCCCCAGGGCAAGGAACAAGGGCAGGGCGGAGGGATCTGATCCTGGGATTAAAGTGCCCCTCCAAAGCCATAAGCCCAGTTTTGAGGCTGACGTTGAGCTCCCAGGTAATTTTCACTCCCAGGTAAGGGCCCTTTGCCCAGACCCTCCTCTCCCCCTCATCTATGGTAGCACTGGTGCGGGGGGTTGGTTATTCAATAAGAATACAAAATAAATTTTATTTGAATTCAAGTTAGGGATAAATGCTGAAGGGATGAGGGGTGAATTTCACCAATGTCCGCAATTTAGTTTGAAATGTATTTTTTTTTAATGATAAGGTTATGGAAAAATGGAAAATAAAAATAAATTAAAAATGAGAGGGCTGGGAGTATGACTGCACAAAGGCAAAAACTGCAAAGGCAGTCAGTTCTACAAGGTAGAGGGTTCACAAGCATAATTTTAATATTTTTCATGCTTGAAATTTTTCATAAGGAGATTTTGGTGAAAAAAATTAAATCAACCACACTAGAGGAAAGAAAATTCTAGTAACTTTCTAGTCTCTCTCCAGAAAGTAATACAAACACAATCACATCGAAAGGTTATCAGAACACAGAATCAAAAATGCACAGTAAAGATATTAGAGGAACAAGTAACTTCAATCATTATGTAGTTTTCCCAGAGTCTGTAATGTGTAGGTCAGCATTTTTTAAATGTAAAAACTTGCTGTGGTTTATTTTCTTACTTTTTCTCATATTCTTAGCATATTCATTTTGGTCCTAATTTCACATTTTAAACTTATATTCCTTTTTATAAACAGGGCTATCAGAGCAGTAGAAGCTTTAGGTCAGTAGCACCTGGTCCTGCCCTGGCCTCCAGGCCTTGCTGCTAAAGGCCCAGGAAGAAGCCTTGGGAAGGGGTGTGGGGGAAGAACTGGGACCAAATCTCCCACAGGCCAGTCTGCTCCAGGGGGATCTGTTTGTTGGTTCTGCGAAAGCTCAGCCAGCCTCAAACACCTCATTGCTAAGACCAGACCTGAGGGGGCTGCTTCCACAAAGGAGAGGTGATGGCAGTATGAGCATCTGCTCTTTGCAATGTGGCCTGGCCCAGGGCATGGTGAAGTGAGGGGCACCAGGCCTGAATTTGGCCTCCGCTTTCCCACAGCCAGATGACCAGTCCAGAGTGTCTCACAGCCCCGCAGAGCCTCCCTGTTAGCCACGTCCATAGCCACCTTTAGAAATGGGTCCTTCCCTGGGAGCAAGGCTCCCCAAGCCAGAAGGCAGAGCTATGGGGTGAAGAGGCAACAGATATACAGGGAGAAGGGACTGGAACGGGCAGCCAGCAATGAGAAGACATGGTTAAACCTCAAATGAGCACAGACAGGCTGCCCAACGCAAAGCTATGACTGCAATCCTTCATGCACAGAATGTTGTGTACCAGGAACACAGTCCCTCACCTGTCAAATAGACATAACCACAGAAAAGGAAGAGAGACTCAACAAAAAGGCGGACTCAACAAAAATGAGAGGAGTCTGAGTGAACCGAGGGACCATAAGGGTTGGGGCCGGGGGGGGAGGCATCCCAGCAACCATTTATCTATGTAAGAAATTAAAACAATAATAATAATAATAAAGAAATGGGTCCTTTCCCTTAAGTGAAGAAGAAATTGGGGCTTAGAGACTAAGTCGCTGGTCCAAGGTCACCACAGCTCGGAGCAGAGCTGAGGCACTTGTCAGATACCCTCCACTTTGCAACAGAAAACTCTTCTAGCCTAAACATTTAGTAATAAATGGAGCTAAACACTAGCCACCCTTTCATACTCCCTCCCTAGGATGAACTGTTACCGCACTGAATTGCCCGCCCCCCCTCCATCTCTTGCTAGGATGAACCATAACCTGCTCTGTTAGTGCAAGGCCTGTACCTCTCTGAGTTGGCAGTGACACTGGAAACACACATCTGCTGATTGCTCCCCCTCAGATCTGGAGGTGTGAAACCCTGTGTACCCCTCAAATTCCTTCCCCCCTTATGTCATCCCAGCATTGCCCCCATTCAGGAGTCTGGTTTTTGGGAGTCCCACTGACTCCCTTGGTGGCCATCTGAAATAAAATTCCTTCATGTAAAGATAATTCTTGTGATTCAGAGTTTGCCTTTCGGGACACAAGCTAAAGACCTGCTTTGGTCATTTACCCATGGACATGGGGCCAGGGAGAGCTGGGAACATGCATTGGGGTGAAGGCAGGGAGTGTGCTCACTGCAGTGGGTCCTGGCCAAGGCCAGCAGGGTCACAGAAGGTCCTCTGTGACTCCCTCAGCGGAGAGGGAGAAGAACATGGGGGTGCCGAGGGGAGGTGGCACAGGTCTGGACTCTGGATGCCAGGACAGGAGTCAGATTATTTCTCCTAAGGGTGGGGTAACTGGTCAGCCTGCAGCCCTTGTACCCAGTGTCCCTGACATGGTCAAAATCCTCCTTGGGATCTGCCACCTCCAGCCCTGCTTCTGCCACCAGCAGGGGATGGCTTTCCGGGCCACCACCTCCCAAGGCATCACCACCGCAGAAGCAGGTTGCTGGACCAGACTCTGCAAGCTGACTGGCTCTTTGTCTGCTATATTCTTCAAACACCAGTACAGATATCACCACCTCCAGGAAGTTCTCCAGGATGGCTATGGGCCCCACGCCCTACACTCCTGAACTCATGTACAGACACCGCATCTGAGTAAGCTGCCATGCAGTCATCCACCACTTCATGTGTCTGCCTCCACAACATGATGGCAACCTTCCTGAAGGCAGGGGGACAGCCACACCCATCTGTCTACAAGGCCTCATTCACAGCTGTGTTCAGATAGTCCTGTGGGAATGAGATGGGGAGGGCTCAAATGGACCCACCAAGGCTGGGATAAGCCAGTCCTGGCAGTAGCTAAGTAGCATAAATCAGAATCTTTACAGCTCACTCAGGCTAATCCCAGGCCCCCTCAGGGGCCAGCAGGACAGAACTGGGTACAAGCCTAGGACCAACAGACAGCTCTTGGCAACTAGACCCAGACACCTGCTTGTTCCAGAGCAGATCAGACGCCAATGCCTCTATTTACCAGGTGATGGGCACCAGAGAATTTGGGGAGTACATTTTCAGATAATCAAAATAAGAGTCCATCAATAGGGTCCTTCAGGAGCAGGGGTCCACTCAGTTTAGTACAGGGAGCATGACATTAGGTACGTTAAACACAAAATCCTGTCCCCTGGGTCACTGATTCATCTTCACAGACCTTCACAGACCTTGTGTGGCCTGGAACACTGTTAGGTCTGTCTATCAGAAGTGCATCAGGCCTTCCTCCTTGGCCCCAGTTCTCTCTCTCCTTGAGGAAATGTTCTCTTAGCCCATGTCTGCTAGCCACAGGACATGTACAACTTTGATCTGTCTGGCTTCCATTACATGGCATGTTTCAAACTTGCATAAGAGAAGCTGTTTTATCAGAGCCAGGCTTCCTGAGAAACTGAAGGGGCAGTAATGCAGTCCCGGAAGGTTGAGGGACCTGGATTAAGGCTGAAGAGTACAGGGGGTGCCGGCACTCATTCCACGAGGCTCAGTGGGACTGCAAGTCAGGTGACAGACCTGTGAAAGGCAGGGGCCAACGAAACTGGGTGGCAGGTCCAGCCCTCTGCACAAGCTCTAGCCAGCACTGACCTTCTGTCCAAAGTAGAGCTTGGTAAAGGAGAAGGTCCTCAGGTGGACACTCTTCTCCCGGATCTTGGGCTCAAGTTTCTCCCGGAACTTGCTTTCCATAATCATGCTGAGGTAGGGCCAGGTCTGGGAGATGATCTGTGAGAATAAAAAGAGGCCCTTGGTAGCCAGGTCTGTATCTTACCCCAGACCCATGGCTGTCCAGGACAGAGTATTGAGTCTGTAGCCTGATGGTGGGATTGTAACCTCATGCAAAACTCACCTGCTTGCCTGCCCACCCATCTATCTGCACAGTCATCTATCTGTCAGACACTGGGGCCCTCAAGTTTGTACAGAGATCCCAAGATGTGCTGCTGTTTGTAGAGCACCATGAAACAATCATCCATCAAACTGAATATTATGAAGTCTTTTGGTTCTGCTAAATGTCTTTTGGTTCTTACTAAAATGTAAGTTATCTGAATCTATACTCTGGTGAAGACTAGAAGTAGCAGAACCAGAGGTGTAAGGAAAAAAAAATCCTTGGAAGAGAAGCTTGTTTCCTGAGGATTTAATTTTCCCATGGCAATCAGAAAAGGCTGCTTTGGCTGATTTCTTTTCTTTTTTGAGACTAGGTCTCGCTATTTTTGCCTGTGCAACCGCAGTCTCACGTTGCCCAGGGTACCACAGACTAAAGCAATCCCCAGTCTCAGCTTCCCAGGTAGCTGGGGTTACAGGCACACGCCACCATGCCCAGCTATTTTTTTGGGACTAGGTCTCTCTACGTGCTCCCAGCGGGACTCAAACCACAATCCCTGGCCCCGGCTGTGGCTTTCTACGCTGCCACCTACAGGCATGCACCACCATGCCCCACCAGCTTTGGCTGATTTCTTAGTGACTGGTGGTGCTGATCTGGAAACTTGGCATGGGGCCTGGGAAGGCGGAGGCTGGTGAAAACTGGAGCTCATGCATACAGTGGGGAAGGCAGAGTTGACCAGCCGATATGACACAGGCTCCTCACACTTCTTTCTCTGGGTCATGGGCCTCCATTTAGAGAGTTTTCACCCTTTCCCAAGCTTTGCATTCTGGTGTGTGGTCACTACATAAGCTATGGTATGAAGCTTAAGCTTCATGATGAGGAAGGCAGCCTCATCTCCGTGACCAGTGGCATCTTGCACACCTTATGTGGGTTTCAGCCTGCTAATTGGTGTAAGATAGATGGGAGCCATGAACTTGCTTGCATATAAATGGGAGGAAGTTAATTTGTGGGCACAGGATGAGGTTTGCCTCAGAGGCCCAGGATTCATCCACAAAATCCGGTGACACCTCTCAAAATGGCAGACTACTTCCTCCATGTTTTGCTCAGAAGTTGGGAAGTTTTGCTCCACGTGACAATGACATTTCCGGTGAGACCAAGGGCCATTAGGAAGTTCTTTCATACTTAGCCCATTCCTGCTAGGGGTCAAGCAGAGTCCAAGGGAGTCCGCTGCATGATCCAAGTGCAGTCACCCTGATGATGTGTGCAGGGCTCATATGTTCCAGATCTGGTAGTGCACTAATTACCTCATTAATCCTCACAATTACAATTATTCCCACTGTACATGAGGAAACCAGCTCTGAGACACTGGGCAACCTGACCACAGCTGCACAGCAGGCTGAGCTGGACAGGGAACCCGGAAAACTCCAGCAGCTGTTGTCGAGTCACAGCCTTCCTTCCCAAAGGAAGCACTGATCATGGGCTGGTGGACCCTGAGGGGTTGCATTTCTCTCTATGCTCTGCATGTTCTAGTTTTTCTACTCTAGCCATGCATTTATTTCACAAATGAAAAAAAAATGTAAGCAGCGAGTCTGATAAGAAAAACCTGAGTGTGTGAAGAGCTCAAAGCAGGCAAAATACAGGTCAAAGGACCTCCAGAGCTAGCTAACTGCTAGGACCATTGCTTTCTGTGCTAAGTGGGTCCCCATCTAGACTGGCAGGGGTGCACAGAGAGCTTGGGGGGAGGGGAAGCCCTGCCCTGGCCTTACCTTGTTGGCCCACTCGACCCGCTCCACATCTGGAAAGTGAATCTAAGGAACAGAAAATATGAGAAGTTAGGCTCATGTTGTACCCACCCCCGGGAACCAAGGGGTAGCCAGGTGAGTCAGGGAACGCAGCTGGGTGGCTTCCCTGCTCCTACCTCAAGCACCCTGGCTCCCTGCCTGCTGTGAGCACCCACTGGCCCCAGGCCTAGGGCCAAGAGGATTCACAGCCCTGCTTCAAGGTATGCCGTCCAGTGGGGTAGGTGCCAAAACCCAGATGGCACCAAATTTAATGGTTCAAGACTCAGAGGTGTGACTGTGGGTCATCCCACAGGCAAGCCTCAGGACTCCAGCACTGCTTGTCATTTGCCTCCACCTGCTGCAGGCTGGAAGCTGGCAGAGCTGGGACCACTTGCACATGAAACATTCATATGTTTGGGCCTCAGAAGCCGCCAGCTTGGGCTTCTGGAGGGGGCCAGTAACACCTAAGTTCACTCCTTTCGAATCCTATCCCCCTTATTCACTTTATTCCACTGCCTTTTATTTGTTTCATTGCCACTGTAGAGAATCCAAAGGTAATGGTACCACTGGAAAGTCACAGAGTGCATCATGCCACTGTCACTGGCAACTATCTGGTGCAGGTGCTGAGGTCCAGCCTCTGTTGCCCAGCCTCATTCTTCCCCAGCAGGGAGGCTTCAGGCCACAGCCTGCAGTCACACAGCAGCCCTCAGCACTGGGCCATCAGCAGAATTCTCCCATACCCCTTGGAGTGGGCTTCAGGGACAATCGTGTTGGCTAAACTTTGCATGACATGATTGATTCTGGGGGTACTTAACCGCCTCCTGGCAAAGGTCTCAGAATACAAACATGACTTGCTGAACTTCTCATTTCAGCAAATCCCACCTTACTTCCTCAGCAACCACAAGTGAGAAGGTTTTGTGGAACAAACAGAAGGGTAAGAGTATAGTGTCTCCTGGCACAAAACAGTCATGGTAGTAAAATCAGTAAAATGGCAGTGTCACCCTCGCTTCTCCGTGCACCAAGTGCCCTGAGCATGAGGCTTGAGAGCCAATTCACGGTGGATACGACCCACCCAAGATAGAGAAAGGCTGTCATTTCCATCTAGAGTCAGAAGGCTCACTGTCCAGGGACAGAGAAGGTGTGGCCACATCATTCATACATTTTGCACACCTGCCTCGTACAGGGCCATTGGCTGGCTCCAGGGGAGCCCAGGAAGCTCCCTGGCCATGACTCAGATTCTGTCCTTTTCCAAAGGAGGGGACAGATGCATTTAACCTTTTAACTCCCTTGAGAGGTCAGAGGAGCCAGTGCTTCTAAGTACTCAGGGGCATCACACCATTCTTCCAGTCTTCTAGCTTGAGGCGGCAGCCTGAACAGGAAGGCAAAGGGAGAATACTGCCTCTTTCCTAGAGGAGGAGCTGGGCCAAGCCATAGAACAATGGAAATGATGGGCATGATATGCTGTAGGGGATGAGATGCTGCAGGGGATGAGGGAGGAGCTGGCCTCCACCTGTCTGGTTCAGCCGGGAGGCCACCTGTCTCTCTACAGGTTCCCTTGAGTTAGGTTTGAAGCGGGGTTCCAGTCAGATGGTGGGACAAGAGTGAGGTCCTTTCCACAGCTCCCACAACACTTCCCCCTATAAGATAAAAACTCCTGCACAAGGGTCCTGAGAAACACCTGGGCCTAAGCCCTCAGACCTTCAACCCCTGCCCCAATTTTGCAGGTTACCACCTTAACCTTTTCTGTCCCAGACAAAGGCCTGCAGAGACCACTCCCTGGGTTTGAACGTATTTCCCATACTCGCTTTAGACCGCTTCAATCATCACCATCTTAGACTTCGCTTCTTCCCAGCCGTCTTTCCAGATCTCCAAAGTCAGGGATGCTATCAGCTGCCTGCTAGTTTTCCATTACAGGATTAACACACCTTATTAGGGCTCTTGCTCTTCCTGCTTGTTCCTTACTAGACTGGAAGCACAACTGGGCTGACTCAGACTTGTCTCTCTGCACAATTGTGCCTGGCATGTACACGTCTTAATGAACATTTGTGGGATGAATGAATACATGAATTAATGCACGGCTCTTGCCCTCAAGAGCTCCAGGCTGTTGGAGGGAACAGGCATTTAAGAGACCATTTTAGTGCAGGACCAGTAGCGAGACAAGGGTGAGGGGTACCCATAGAGAGGATTTTGATGCAGCAGGGCTCCTCCTAGCACCTTTGCTCCTGGAAGCATAAAGCCCAAGGTTGCTGGTGAACCCCTCACTCACTCCCTTCCAGCCTGCCCCTGGCACATCTTAGTGCATACCACTTCAAAACCCATACCCACTTCCTGCTCCAGTGGTTCTGTACTCCTGAGAGCTGAGTTCTGACCTGCTGGACCCAAGAAAGGTGACCCAGCCCTGCAGGTCCAACCCTGGCCACATGTGGGAACCAGCCAGGCAAAGATTCTGGAGCTGCCTCACACCCACTAAACAGGATCTGGGCAGGGCTACCAATTGGTTTTTAACAAGCTCCTGGTGTGATCCTGGCAGTTAGTTAGGGTTGGGCTCGAGATATCAGGGACCAGGTGTCTGACAGAGAGGATATGGGATCCTCACCTGACAGAGAGATAATGGGATATTCATGCTCACTTTGGCCACCCATGCCTGTATATTGACGATACCTTGCTAGGATCTTCCTCCACAGAGTCTGAACCCTGAGAGAACAGCAATTTGGATCAACAAAAAAGGGACCATCAAGTCACCCCTTTCTTCCCTCAGCCTCCTAAGACTCTCTTGGCCTGAATCTGTGACTTCCCTGAGGGCATTTGGAACAGGAAATGAATGAAATCAGAGACTGTGGAGCCCACTCCTCCCCATTTGACTGTTCCTCCATTAGAATTAGTCTTTTCTGAGACAAAACAAGCTGACCACAGGCACACAGCAGGGGAGGAGGAAGGTGGGAAAAGGTGCAAGGGGCAGGGAGATGGTCACAGGTGCTATGGTCAGAAAACTATGGGGCTGCACCTGAGAGAAGAAATCAAATACTGTCCAAAAATGAACAATGATGTAAGAAACACATTTTTAAAAATCATCTTTTGTTGATCTTTCCCAATCCCAAATGCTGTTATTCCGCACTAGTCTACTGGTTTTATAGTTTAACAATTACATTTAGCTCTTCAATCTCTCTGGAATTTTTTTTTTTTGTAGGTAGATAGGGATATAGTCTTATTTCTCTCTACATTTTTTTTCGCTATTTTTGCCCGTGGAACCGCAGGCTCTTGTTGCCCGGGGTACAACGAACTCAAGCAATTCCCAGCCTCAACTTCCCAGGTAGCTGGGATTACAGGTGCATGCCACCATGCCCAGCTATTTTTTCGGGCCCCAGGTGGGACTCGAACCGCGATCCCTAGCCCCGGCCGCTTCATAGGCTGAAGCTTACAGGCACGAGCCACTGTGCCTGGCTCTCTCTACATTCTAAGGTAATTTTCACAACTGCTCATGTGCACATGGAGTCCATCTTTTTTCCTAACCTGTGAAACTTGCCGTGTAAATCAGCTTCTTGGGACACCACAGTGCTAACTCTCAGTCTGCCCGCTCCTGGGTCATCACCACATTGACTTAACCACTGTGACTTTGTAGTAAGACTAGGGTGTGTTGGGGGGAAGAGGGGGAGAATAGGAGCTCTACAAGTCTTAGTGTTGAACCATTTGTACTCAATTTTTAATGTTTTATGATAAATTTGAAGTTATAAATTCCTCTACAAATTTTCACATTTTCAGTTATTCCAGTTTTTGATAATTTCCATTATGAAGTCCTCTATTTTTACTTCATCTTAAACAATGGTGTTTTAAAATATCCAGGTCTGTGAGATTTCTAAAGCTATATATTATTATTTCTATAGAATGTATTTATTCTGCGGCTCCAGTGGCGCAATCGGTTAGCGCGCGGTACTTACAAGAATATATTTATTCTAATTTCATTCTTTGTGGTTTAGTCATCCTGTAGAATGCAATTTATTGGGATATATTGATCATTCCTTTGTCACATGATTAGTTTCTAAAGCTGTTCTATGTATGATCAAGTTATTGATCATGTCTTTCCAATAGCCTTTATTCTTATTAAGTTCATCATCTTCGGAGAATTTTTTTAAATTTCTAAATCCAACTGTTAACTTATCTACCATTTATCTACTCTATGCAGTTGTTATTGTTTATATTTCAAGTTTATATTATACAGTACCTGTAGGTTCATAATTATTATACCTTAATTACTGCCCCTTTTCTGAGCATAAAATATCAGTTCTTATGATGTATTCAGCTAATATTCTATTTTGTCAAATATGAAAATTGCTACCTGAATTTTGCTTGAATATTGTTCAGCTGCATCTTTTTCCATCCTATTTTCAACCTTTTGAGTTTATTTATCTCATGACATTTAACATTCACCCTGATCACTGATTTATCCCATTTTATAGGTAAGGAAACTGAGGTTCAGAGAGGTTACTGATAATCACCTACTGTGGAGTGCTAGAGTGACTCAGACTGAGGCCAGTCTTACCACAATGTTTGTGGTGTTTCATTCTACCCCATTCACTGAAGACTTTATATACCAGTTTTCTTGTTTTATAGAAAGTCTAATTTAGCGGGGTACTGGCCTTCCAGGACTGAGTCCTCATAGGCAGATCTTGCCAAAGGGCATTCCCTGGATACTTTCATTTGCTCCTAATGCTCTAGACAATGAACAATAAAGATGGAGTTATCCTCATTTTACAGATGAGGAGATGCTCAGAGTTTAGTACTTGCCCAGCTCACCTAGGTGACCAACACTCAAATCGTCTCACCTGAGTCCAGCCTTCAACTCTTTTCATTATTTCCCTCTATCCTTCTACCTGAAGTGGAACATATAAACAACACTTTTTTTTTTTAAACATCATTAGTAACCTATTCCTTATGTATTTAAATTTTTACATCAGTAAGCCTCAGTTTTCTCATACATAAGATGGGTGCAATCCTGCCAATTTCAGAGTTCCTGAGAAAATGCAATGAGACAAGGCATGTAGCCTCATGGTGAAAGTTCTAGAAGTGGTGGCTGTTGTTGAAAGCCAAATCCCTTGGTGCAGACTCTGATATCTTTGACTTCAGGTTTGTGCTAAGAAAAAGGTCATTCAGCAAATTCTCTACTGGCTTTCCTAGTGCCCACATTTCTGTACTCTGGGAACCACTAACAAGGAATAATAGAAACTGAAGAGTGTGTAACAAAGCAAAAGTAGTTGGGATCTTGTTTTTCTCACTGGTCAAACAAAGCAAAGGCAGAAAAGACAATTCAAGAGTCCTAAATTAATGTATTTCCCCTCGGGCCAGCTGGGATGGATAGCATATGGAGAGGTGGGATAGAAGGGTTGGGAATGTATGTGTAGGGACTACCTAAACCTTCTGAAATACAGAGTTAGACTCAAATGGTTTTGGGAACAGTGGTTCTCAAATTTCTTGTTTAAAACACTGCCTTCAAAACTTATTAAAATGTAAGTCCTCGGACCCTCAGAGACTTATTCAGGAGGACTGAGTGGGGCCTGGAGACTTGCCCAAGGTCCAGGTCTTTTTGGTCATACAGAGCCATGGTAGATGTGGGATGTGGGAGAACAGGCACAAAGGGCCTCCCAGGCTGTGGGGCTTGCTTAGGTCCTGGAAGAAGGTGGTTTATTTGCCTCCTTGTGGCTCCTGAGTAGTATGCCAAAATGGCAGCTTAAATCTCCAGCTGCCACTCTTGGGAGAACACTATTTTCTCATCAGTTCTTAGCAGCAGCCTATGGGCTTCAACTCTTATACAAGGGGAATGTCTTTTGCATCACAAAAATTAAGAGATGAGAGCTCACTTGCAAATACATGTAGGGCACCATGATCCTGCCTGGCTCTGACTACCCTTTCCCTGTGGTGGGGGGCCACGCACCCATCTCCTTACAGTTTTTTTGGCCAGGCAGCAGGGGTAGGGGATACAGCCGCAGGGGGCTCAGGTTTCTCTAGATTGAGAAAAGTGAGGCTGTTTATTTCTGTCCTGCCCAGATCCACAATCTGGGCAGTTAAAAAGATAAGGGACAGGAAAAAAGATAAGGGACAGGAATCCACTTCCAAGAGACAAATGTAATGCCCTAATAAATCTCATTCCCACAGAAACTTGAACACTCTCCTGAACTATGTTTACAGACGAGAGCATTTCTGAAAAGTCAGCCAGGAAAACTCCAGTCACTGGACCCATGGTCAAGTCATCAGGATCACAGATCTAGAGAAGTGTAAAAAGAAAGGGCCTCAGCCACGGCGAGGACTCCCTGGGTGTGCGTACTTCTCACTTCTGTTAGTGTATTTAGAACAAATCCTTCCAGGCAAAATGGGCTAATATTTTAACAGCATTATTGCATATTGTCTCAGGAGTGGGGTAATGAGCACTTACTGAAAAAAGACATATTGTAAACTCCAGTCTAAGTTGGAATTCCAGGCCAGCAGAGGCCCACATCAGGGCTCCGGTTTCATGCCGCCAAGTACTTGGAGGGTAAACCCTTAGGAGGAGCGATTCCCCAGAAGTGAGCAAAGGGAGCAGAGCAGCGGCTCCACCCCATCAGGGCTGGGCCCAGGCAGGCAGGCTGGAAGGACTGGGCAGGAGTTGTTGGCCCCCAGCTCCTCTTAGGAGACAGGGGGTAGCAGGTTTCCTATTAGGGGCCTGCCTGTCACTAGGTGAGTTCTGTTTTTTCCCTCTCAAGGGGACATTCACTCCTCCATGAGGGTTACCATGTAGAGATTCACACAGAGATAAGTCTAAGGATACATGTACACAGACAGCACATACTTTTGACAATTTTTTTTTTTAAAGAGCATAGTTTCTTTGCTCTGAAAGGATATTTTTATACATATACCTGCCGACTCAACCATGTTGCCAGCCCCTCCCCAGGCTGAGACAAGAGAGGCTCACTCCAGGTGTCCTACACAGGAGGCCACACTTGACTTCAGGCTGGATTCCGTCTTCCTATCAGTCACTGCTCTGTGGGTGCCTATTTAAGGTTCTTCTTCTACCAGGAAACAGTCCCTCAATTTTACTCTCTTCCTACCCCAACACCAGCTGCCCCTCATCTTTTTCCCACTGTTCTTGGGAGGCAAACATTTAACACAGAAACTGCCTTTAAATCTGCCAACACTGCTGCTGAAAATTCCCAGCAAAATTCTGCAAGGGAAATACTTGCTTTGCAGACTTGAATTTCTGTCTAGCATGGATCTGAAACCCACAGTGCTGAATCCCATGCCCAGCTTGCAGACTGGCTGAAGGCACACGGGGCCTGCAGAAGGACAACAGAGCAGGTAACCCCCACCAGCTGTCACCAGAGGCCAGAGTCGGGGTGCCAAGGGCCTAGGACCCTCTGCAAGGTGCAAGAGCTTGAGCAAAGCTATGTTTTCAAGAAGACCTGAGCGAAATGGTAAGTTACTAAACCAGTTAGGCATTTAATGCCTAGAGGTTAGAAAAGATTTATCTTCTTGCTTATCAAACTAAAAAAGGCAAAAAATAACAAAAGCAAACAAAGAAATACTCAAGGCTGACAAGGCCTCATGAGGTGGGAATAAGAATCTTTAAACTGTAAGTTCCAATATTATCAGTTTAATGTGCAAAAATTTATAGTAAGGAACTTGGGAGCCACGAACTGAGATTTATAGAGCAAACATGCACCATAATTGCAACAGATCTTTACAGAGAGGCTGCTATGTACAAGGCCCTGAACTGGGAGCTGAGGGTGCTGAGAAACATACTTGGCCTTAAGAAAATGTTGAGTTTGGAGAAGAGTCAGATGTAAGAACAAGTAGGTGCAAACCCTTTGCATGGGAAGTGGCATGGGAGACATGCTGTGGGCACTGCGGGGGGTGAAGGGGTTCCTCACTTGGGTCTGGAGGAGCCAAGGGAGCCAGATTGGCTGATCAGAGAAGAAACTCAAGATACAGGAGACAGCACCTGCCTTGGCAGGCCAGAACAGGGCCAACATGAAAAGAACTGAAATGATTCATATTAGAGAGGTGGTACACCACTGATGGCTATCACAAGCCTTAAAGTGTTTTTGACGAGTGGTATAAAATGTGAAGAACATAAAACATAAGGGGAAAAAAGTGTACAAGATTTCAAATAACTATTTCATTCACTTTGTATGCAAAGGACATGCCCCTAAATATGACAATGTGTCTCTGGAGGATTTTAAATGCTTATTCAAAATTTCATTTATAGGCTATTTCAAAATATTCTATAATGGGAATATGCTCTACTTTCATCACTGGAGAAAAACAGATTTTTAATCAGTTACTATAAAAAGTAAACACAACATGGACAAAGGAACGGAGTGGCCATTCTAGGGTCTTGCAGCCTACTGTGTCCCAGAGAAGGCCTTTGGCTGTTTTGCTTGGAATGTTTTGAGGACTAGTGACAGCTGGCTCTTTGGGGCATGACATGACTGTTGCTGTTGGGATGGGACTTCAGGTGGGAGAAGCCACCCACCTGTGTTCAGAACTGCCAGGCTCCAGCATGGCTAGAGGAGCTCAGGCCCATGCCTCACACAGGGTGTGTGAAGAATGCGTGATTTGTTCTTTCACTAGTTCCCACTGGATCCAAAGACATCTTAACTCCCTGTTCACTATTTGCTGTGAGGAGCTGGGAGAAAACAGCTCACCTTCTTCAAGCAGGTGAACACTTTTGAGGACAAGCAATAGATTTTCCAAGATTTAAAAATCTCAAACTGCCAGGAGAAGTAACTGCAAGTTGGGGTGGGGTAGGGGGGCAGGAGGAGGAAGGGAAAGCTAAACTCCATGCCCCAACTCCTCTGTGGGGCTGGACAGTGGGGTGGCACACACCTTCCAGCAGTCCCCCAATGTCACAGAATATCCCGCCAAAGTGCCAGCTCTGCCTGCTGTCAAGGCCTGTGCCAGGAGCTCATCAGAAGCTGGGGATCAGTTCTCCATACCCAGCTGCCCAAGGGAAAGGTGACCATGACAGAGAAAGATAGGCTGTTCCACCTTGGCCCTGATCATCACCCACCATGTGACCTCCCAGTTACTCAAGTCCTTAGATAGTTGGCTTGGGGAATAGGTTGTTGAAGCTATCCTGACCCAAAGCTCTAGCTTCCTGTAAATTAAGCTAACAGGCACTCAGGTGAATTTGCTTCTCATCAGTTACTAGAATCAATTCATCCCAAAGTGAGCTGAAGAGCTCAAGTGACAAATCCTGTGGAAAACTTTGGATCCAGTGTTCCTGCTTTACTGTAGCTGGTATCACTTCCTCCAAGACTGCCTGGGCCACTTCCAGCCTGGGTTAGGTTCCTTCAGTCCCTAAACTGCCACCTTGTATGACTGATGATGCTGTCATACCAGAAACTGTTCCATTGGGTCTGAACCCCTAACCCATGGGTCCCTCAAGGGCAGAGACATGTGTCATTTGTGTCATGGCACTGGGCCCAACATATTGCAAGCCTGAGACAGATGTTTGCTGATTGAGTAAAGGAACAAAACATGGATGCCTGAGATCCCTCTTCTGGGCTTGGAGCAGGGAGGCCCACATTCTGTGTCTCTTATTGCCCAATCCTAGCCCCGCAATACATCCATGAAACATCACTGAGACATGGGGCAGAGACATATAGACATGACTAACTGCTGTGCCTCTTCCTTCCCGAGGTTGGGCCGGATTTGAAGACATATGAATGACCTCTGGGGTCACAGGGATCTCACTAAGAAGTCCCTCAACTCCGGAGGTCGCAACCCACTGCTGCTTAAAAAGCAGGTTTCCTTGGCACTGACTTTGAGCTTTGCGATGGTATTTGAGAGCACCCAGCTTTACTCAAAGCTGGCATTGCTTTCATTTCCCCTAGAGAACAAAGTGCCAGCACATCACAGACCATGAGAGCCCATGCCCTAGAAGACTCTCCACCTCAGGAAGGCAAAGTGCTCAGTCCTGTTCATCAGCCTGAGTGGCTGGCACAGGGCTAGAGGGTACTAGCTCAGGGGAAACAGCCTGGGAACACTGCTGTGATCCTTGGAACATCTGCTGCTGCTCTTCCACTGGTGGTCACTTTGAGGTGCACCCATTCAGGCGGTGGGTAGCCTAGAAAGATTGGGGAGTAGGGTCTCATGGGTATATGGCACTGGAGAAAAGTCAACTTGAGACAGACTAATGAAGGCAGGCTCCCACAGCTCCGACTCCACAGGACCTCCTAAAACTTTGTTCTTTTCAGAGCAATCAGGGACCCAGCAGAGACAGGAGACCTTCTTAATCTGAGTCAGCCTCAGATTCTAAGTCCATACCTGGTGGCACCACAGCACATTAGCCACTGCCCCTCCCCTAACCCCACAGATACACAGGGTTAATTGTCCTAGCAAAGCTGCCAGGTGATTACTATCAGCTGGCAGGAGAGCAAGCTGAGCCAGACCTGAGACCACAGACAGACAAATCGCCTGGCTTTCGGACAGTTTCTTCCCCCTCTCTAGGTGGCCTCAGGCCTTCCTGACACATCCTATCTCAACTGGAGCCAGATGAGCCTTTCACCAAACCTCCCTTCTCATACCAGCACCCATAGCAGAAGAGAGGGAAGGGGGATAGAGAGAGAGTGCGAAAGATTTAATAAACTAAGCAATCATCCAGTTGAGTCCTGGCCAAGGGTTTGAGGGATGCCCCGTAAGTGCACGAGCAACCATGGGCCCACTGGTGCTGGGTCCCAGGAGTGCCACTTGCAGAGTCTCAGCCAGGGCTCCATGCCACATACAGGAGGTAGCAGGAAGTCAGCAGCAGAGGCCACCCCAAGAAGGCTCTTAGGAGCCCAGAGGATGAAGAAGCAGCTCTGCCGATCAACAGGGAAGGTATTTTTGGAGCACCAACTTGGGGTCCTGTGAGCCAACAGGAGCAGGTTCCAGGAAGAGCCAGGGCCACATGAGGGGATCTCAACACACTGCTCTCACCTCTGTCATCATTCAGCTCGAGACAGTTTCTGTTGGGGCTCTCCGGGGACTCCAGGGAAGGCCCCATGGAGCTCTTGTTGCACCCAACTCTGAACAAACAGCTTTTAAGACACTCAACAGCCTGACTGTGTATGGAAACAGCTTCCCAGCCCTACCTGGGCAGCTGGGCTGGGATTTCACCAGCTCTGAAGGTTCAGGACTCCATCTGTGTCACGGGGCTGTTCACTGTCCCCAGTCCTGCCAAGGCAGGTTGATCAAGGAGGCTCTTAATTCCTTGAAAAATGTATCTGAAAATGTGTGTGAGGAAGACTCGCACATAATGTGGCAGCCACTCCTGTTCAGAGTATGAGCAACAGAACCAGTGCCTTCCTTTGCCATGTGACCAGGCCACATTCACAGGATGAGGGGAGCCACATGCACTTCACCTGTGACTCCATTTAAGGCAGAAGATTCCTCCCTTTGAACTCTGTCACATGAAAGGAAAATAAGCAGGAGCAGCAGCAGCAATGCCTGAAGTCAGAAATTACTTGCTTTCACAGGTGCAGACACTGAAGCCCACTAATGAGGGAAGGTAAGTCTGTGCTCACCTGGAGGCAGCAGCTTGGAGCAATGTGTGAACAAGGAGCAGCTCCTTGAGAGCTGACGCATGCTGGCAGCCCTGGCCTGACAGGGGAAGGGGAAGACCTCTCTGCTCCAGCTTGGCTTGGCCTTGACCACAGCCTCCACCTGATCACATGGGCTCAGTGCAAATTAGAACGAGGTACACATTCTAAGTAGCACACACCTTGACAAGCAGCAGGTGAGCTGGGTAGTACCCCAGCCTTCAGCAATCCCAGTAATGGGTACCCATTACTAGTACCTCATGCAGGGGAGGACTTGTATGACCATGCATGGCACACCTGAGTTAGTGGCCACAAATGAGGTTTTTGAAACCCTGATTTTTCTTCACTCCTTTAACTATTGGCTTGCCAGCTACTAATTTGTAAAAATACTTGATATTAATAGAAGTCATCTATTTATTTATCTATTTTTTAGACTAGGTCTTGCTATTTTTGCCCATGGAACCGCAGGTTCATGTTGCCTGGGGTACCATGGACTCAAGCAATCCCCAGCCTCAGCTTCCCAGGTAGCTGGGATTACAGGCATGCACCACCACGCCCAGCTATTTTTTGGGGCTAGGTCTTGCTATGTTGTCTCAAGTGGGACTCAAACTGCGATTCCCTAGTTCCAGCTACTTCCTAGGCTGAAGCTTACAGGCACGAGCTACTGTGCCTGGCTATATCAATAGAAGTCATAAGTCATCAACCCCACCTCCATGCAAGGAAATCATTCCTCAAAATAGGGAAGCAGCATATAGAAAGGTACCTTTATAAGGACAGAAATTCATGTTACAGAATTGTGGACAAGAGTCACACTGTCCACACTACCCCCAGAGTCATATCTCTCTCTGACATCAAAAACAGTATATGAGCCTCAGGCGGCAGAGGGGGGTCAGAGAAGAATATTCACTCAGGTAAGTTCTAGGTTTTCTATATCATCCCAGGACTTGACAGCCTCCATGAGGCTGGTCTTGACAAGTGTTCACACCAACAATCTCTCCAGACCTACTTTTCATTCTAGATTTTCAATCCCACTATTGGGTACCCAGCTCCCCAAACTAGAAAATACCCCACGTGACTCCTGGATCCTTTATTTGCCACACTCTAGAAGCCAGCAAACTTCTAGAGCCCCACTCTGCACATTCCTCATCCTTTCCTCAGTCCCTACTCTTAACATCTTGGCTTAAACAAATTTCCTAGTTGGTCTCTCTGCTCCAGTTTAATGCCTTCCTCCAGAATGTTTTTACAGCTTTCCCTAGACCTTCCACATTCTTGCAGGCTTGAGAATCACAATGAACCTCCATTAAACCTGTCTCAAGTTGGCCCTTTTCATCAGCCCCTACCACACTCTTCAGTCAAGCCAAACCAAAAGATCCTCCCACACCTCCAAGTGGCACTCCATGTGTTCCTCTGCTTGGAATGCCCTCTGCAGCATGACTGCTACAATACAAAACACCCAGGCATGGCCTCCATACTGGCCAACCAAGAGTCCAGAGAAGGCCAAGTCTTCCCTGGAGGCTGTGATCTGGGGATAATCTGATATAGAAAGCAGGGAGAGTACTCTTCACCCAGGCCTTGACTGGACCCCATTCAGATCCCCATTTCTAGCTCCCCCAAGACCTCTATGGCAATTACCTGCTATGCACTTGCCTCTAGCCCCAGGCTGCCTTTTGGTTGGAAGGACACAATCATCTTCCTCTGTGTGTCCCTCTATTCAGTAGGGGCAGCCTGGGGCATGGTATAATTTATGGAGTTAAATGCAGAGAAACTCTCTTGTGTTGTCTCATGCTGATTTCCCTGTTGCCAGCATTCATGTTCTTCCTGGGATCCTCTCCCCCAAGAGCAGCCATAATAGCTTGTGACGCTTTCACCAAGTACAGAAACTTTACCTTTGCATACAGCTACATGTCTAGAGGCCTTGCTAACACAAGATGGGGCAGAAATAAAGGTGTGACAAGGCCTCACAGACCACCTCAGAGGCTAAGACTACCATGGGAGTCACAGCAGAGGTCTGACAGGTGGTCTCTACAAGTAAGGGATGTAGACAGGTTCAGACCTGCTCTCTGGGTCCACACCTTTCAGGATCACAGGCCCCAGAGAACAACCAGGGTAACCAAGGCCTAGGGGAGACCGATTCCAAACCCATGGCTACTGCCCTAGGAAAGTGTTTTTTATTGTGCACCCTCAGCAGGAAAACTCTCTGGTTTCTTCATCTCCAATATGAACCTATTCACAAAGTTTTACTGGCAAGCTGTATGTTAAATATTAGTGTTAGGGATTGAATTGTATCCCCCCCAGTTCATATGTTGAAGTCCTAACTCCCAGTACCCCAGAATATAACTAATTGGAAATAGGGTCTTTAAAGATATACGTTGAAATGAGGCTCTGATTCAGCATGAGTAGTGATCATATTCGAAGAGGAAATTTGAACAGTTACACAGACTGTGTGCAGACTCAGAGGAAAGACAGCTACCTGCAAGACAAGGTGAGAAGCTTCAGGAGAAATCGACCATGTGAACAGTTGGTCATGATAAATTTCCATGGAAGCGCCCAGTCTGAGGCAATTTATCAAGGCTACCCTAGCAAATAATACAGTAATGCCTCATTACTTGCCCTCTCTTTCTCTCTCTCTCAAGATAAAAGCAAATATAAGCAGGTCTTTCTAGTATTTTCTTCTCACACTCCCCTTTGGAAAGACTGCCATGGGCCGGTGTGAGGAACCTATGGTCTGCTGGATTTTAGAGTGGCCTCAGGCAGAAGGAAATGAAACGTCTGATGGCCTCTGGCCTTCTCTCCCCTCCAGCATCCAGGTATCTAGAAGAATCAGAGAAGTGGGAGAGCCTGGCACCCATAGGGGTAGGTGTGTATAGGTCAAGCCTTGAACTGAAAACTCCTCCTGTCAGTATTTTCCAAGCTCATCCTACCCTAGGAATCACCCAAGGTGCCTCAGCCCCACCTGGGAGCTGTGAGGTAGGGCCCAGCACTTGTTTATGTTAAGTGGGCCAGGTGAGTCTCAGGCTTACAAGAGTTTGAGAAACCATGGTGCCGGGGGTTCCTCACCGTTCCTCACCGAGACCAAGGTTGGTTGCTTTAGGGTGTGCCTGTATCTGGGCATTAGAGCACTCCTACCAGGGCCTCATAGCTCTGGTCCAGGGCTCTTTTCTCTGTCGAGGCCTCTGATGGAGGCAACTAGCCTGCAGCTGGCCTCATGCTGTACTTGTCTGAGTTGCGTCCTGCTTTCTTTGAATCAACAGGCGAGTGGAAAAACTGCCTTCTGCTTCCTTCATAAGAAACTTTGCCGAGCCCCAGACGCCCTTGTATTTTTCCTGGGTGTGGCCGCCCGTGAATTTTCTCTAAGGCTCTGCCTCTTAAGTGAAACCCAGGTTCCTGGCTTCCCGCGCAGACAGGTCAAACGAAGGAATGAGGCTGAGGGGCGGCCCTATGAGGGGTACGGCTCCAGGACCCGGGCACCCAGTGCCGTGGGCACCAGAGGTGAGGGGCGCAAGCTTCCCACCCTCCCTGAGGTCTGAGCACCTCAGCTCCCCGGCGCGCAGGTTCCTTCCTCCAGAGGCACCAGCCCCACCTCAGAGGACGCCCACCCGGCTCACCCAGGCAGGCAGGTGCTGGCCTCGAAGCTCTCGGCTAATGAACTGGCGTTCGTTGTCTAGAAACTCGAAGGCGGCCGCCAGGCGTCCCAGCTTCCCACGGCGGTTCCTGCGCCACCACATCCACAGCAGTGCGCCGAACAGCAGCCAGATTATGCTGAGCCCCAGGTAGCCGGCGAGGTAGACGGGTGCCAGGTAGAAGAGCACGCGCATCACAAAGGTGTAGAGCTGGGGCAGCAGCTGGCCGGACAGGCGCAGCCCGGAGCCTGGAACGCGCTGAGATTCCGTGGCGCCAGGGGCGCAGGGCTCCTCCGCCTGCATCGTGTCACCGCCGTCTTGTCTTTTCCAAGAGCTTCACCTGAGCTCCGACCCCCGCGCCTCGACGCCCCGGTACATCTGTTCGACAAGCACGAGGCCCGCGTTGCTCCGTGCGGAAGGACTCGCCCGCGCTTTGCACGCAGTTCCACGCCGCGCGCTAGCTGTGGAGCCTGGGAACGCACCGCACCCGGCTGTGCCGCCGCGCTCCTCACCCACCCAGCCGTGGCTCCCGGGTCTCCACCCCCGGAGGCGGGCTCGGGAGCAAGGGGCGGGGCCGGGCTCTGGGCCAGGTGTCTCCCGGGGCGGGGCGGGGCGGGGCGGGGAAGAGGAACCAGCTGGCCGGGCCACCTTCTGATCTCGAGGTCCTGCGCAGGCGTCAGAGGAGGGCGCAGTTGCACGCGCTGATGGAACCCAGAGTGGACTGGGTGCTGCCCCAGGCGGGTTATGACTCACCGAGGCATGTGGACAAATGACTTGTCATGGATAAACATCACCTAAAACCTGCTTCCTGCAGTCTGAAAAATGCAGTGTAGTGTAGGTTCTTGGATGTACTAGGCAGGCCCTCTCTGGCTTGGAGTAGGCATGGCATTGCTTTGAGGCCTCCAATCGGTTCCTCGAGCCTTGGGTCCCAGCCCCTTCCTCTGGCATCAGTAAAGCTTAGACCTGGTCACCCACCCGACCTGGCAGAGTTCAGGGCCCTTTCTGTACCCCACAACACTGCTCTCCCATTCCCCACCCTCTATGAAGTGTCAATTTGGATCTTTACTCACTGCATCATCAGACCGGAAGTTGCCGGGAGCTAGGCCAGTTGTGCTCATCTCTGGGGCACCCAGTGGAACAAATGGTGGATGAATGACAAGAGCAAGCCCTGGGGGTTTGGGATCACTTGTGAAGCCTTTGGTTTCTAGTTGATCCTTTCTTAAGATGAGAGCAGGTGGAGGTCTGGGTCTCTGACTCCAAGCAAGCAGTCATCTAGTGGGAGATACAGTGTTCCAGTTCTCACGTGAGTCAGCACACCAATGATCAAAATGTGATTATGGACTTGATAAATGATTCTGATTGATTCTATGGTCTTTCAGTCGCTTTACTGAAAGGCTGGACTCCATGGGCAGCAAGCAGAGGGTAGATGTATTTGCTTTCCTTCCATCCCTTCAGATCTCCCTCTTTTGGCTTTATCTTCTCTCTCCTTCTGGATCTGGGTGTCCACTACATTGAGTTTTCTGAACTCAGGTGTGTTTCTGGTGGCCTGAATAACTGGAGCCTCTTCTGTTCTTGAGGTACCAGGACTCAGCCCAGAACCCTCTTACCTTCACACCCTGTTACATAGGTATTTCCCATGGGAACCTGTGAAATCA